>PNEQ01065688.1:7142-46271 GCA_003012365.1 Medauroidea extradentata | reverse complement strand
TCATTAAATAATGCGATACCACTTTTTATTTGCCTGCTACCCCGAGATATTTGACTTCGAATTAGCCAACATTTTGTTCGAATTATAGGTGACTTTATATTATTGTTTGTTATAGAAGAATTACGGGACCACGGGAAAAGTTCGAATTAAACATAAATTCGAATTATATACGTTCGAATTAGCCAGGTTCTACTGTATTCAACAGCATGGAACCAAGAATTCCATCGGGTTGCTACTGGAGAAGGAAAAGTTTTGCGTTGACTTTGGACTCTCGTAGATGCTGAAGGTAGTGATGTTTCCTCTTCCGCGTATTTAGAAACACCATCTTGGTTTTCACTACACACTCGTTCAAGGCGACAAGCTCATTGGACCAGATATTTCGAACTAGGTTCAACTTGTGCGCCCAGCACTGAATATGTAAAAGATTGTCCGAGACAAGTACTTTTAATAGTTCCGCACATTTACCCATGCATCTGGCAGCATCTGAAATGAAAGCAAACACGTTTTCATATTTAATGCTGTACTTCGACAGTATGTCCACAACAGCCCTCGAACATTATGTTGAATTTGCATTAGGCATAACTTTAACACCTGCTACAAGCATATTGCGTTAACCACTTGACAAAAGAATTCTGAAGACTACCACAAAAACACATTCTCCTTTGCGATTTGTGGTTTCGTCGCATAGAATCGCAATGGGCTGATCTTGTACAATTTCTTGTATTTTTGCTTCTTCTTCCTTTTTCAACACCTGCATGTACGAAGATCGCAGTGTGTTTGCATTTGGTAAGTCACCAGCTCCTGCAATAAAAATAGAGTTTAATTTACATGAACTCAGAAACTTTATTTCATGCATATTTTCAAGCTAATTTTATTGCAGTAAAACATTATAAAGTGTCTGATTTTTAACTTAACATAAACTTTACAATAATTGCAACTTTCAAATGCACCTTTCCTCAACATTTCATGTAAAATGAATTTGCCCAATGAAAACATATACATTTCTTAACCAGACAGTTTATGTGGTTTTACAGTAAGATGTAAGTACATTAGGCTAGACCTAACTATAATGTTTAACTGAATTTATCAAGAACATAGGCCCCTAAATAAATTTTGAAAATAATAAAAGGTAATGATGTAATGAATCTTGTCCAAATGTAAGTTAATGATATTTTAGACTGTCTCAAACTTATTTTGCATTTAAAATTAATTTTATATTAATATTTACTTTCATTTTCTAAGTTACAATTTTCCCAGCCACTTCCCCAACTTAACATACGTACAGTAATTATTTGACTTACCTTTTATGTATTCATTTAACCATTCCAGCATTGCTGGGTGATGTAGCTTCTCTAGGGGCATATTCGCCGAAACAAATGCACGCACTGTGTCACTTGCGAATATGACTTTAATTTCTTTTGCACGTTTATGAAGGACAAGATTTTCTTCGAGTGTCACCTGTCTCTTAACTCCAGAACCCGATGGTGATGCTTGACTTCGAACATTGTTTGATAAATGAGATGCTCGCTGTTTGCAATGTTTTTCGCAAGTATCTTTCCTTTTCCAGTCCACTACCGTATTGCAAAATTTGCACATCATTATTCGTTTTTCTTTATTGAAAACGTAAAAGCCTTCATGTTCATATTCTTTTGCTCGTTCGAATACTGAAACGATCTTAGTCATTGTGAATTAGTAAGTAAAATATAAACAAACAATCTCGCAACTATATAGTTTCATTCACATTAACGCTACCTGATTTTATTGCAGAAATAACTATTTTAACAGGACCTAGATTTTCTTTCGAACATCTTTATATGATACCGACGTAGTTGTGACGAAAAAAATCTTAACCTCTGTTATTGTTTCGTTGTTTACCAAACACAGCCTTTTGCTGTTTTTTACTAGCATAGATGAACGAAAGCGTCGTGGTTATACCAAACAATCTTAACGTTCGGCAGAAATATGTACTAACGCGCTGCATGCAACACAGTTTTCCGGTGGTTATTGCAGCATACTTTGCGTTCACGTATCTATGGTGCACCTCGGAACGACATGGCGTACTGTGTTTTACCATTTGTTACTGATTTTTTACGGTAAATGTATTTATGTGTAACGGACATTTTTTATCGCGTAAAATGTAGAAATTTTGTGAAAATTTCGGGAATCAACATGAATATCGCGATTAGTAACCAATTTCGCGTCATCGTCGGTTATTTCGCGATAACGAAATGCTGCAAACTCATAATAGGTTTGTGGAAACACACATACACGGACATAGAACGCAGTTCCGAAAGTTTTACTAAAATTTCGCGATTTCGTCATTAACGAAATTCGAGTACCTCTATCCATTATGTTATAAGATACCTCGTGATAATCCATGGTATACACAATTATTATACACAAATGCAGGTCATATCGGGCAAGTAGCATCCCCTGGATATTATGATTTGCGAAGTCACATAACGGACTTTACCTGGACAGATGCTAAAGAGCAGCAATTTATGTATTCTTATAAATACAGTAATGGTTTAATAAATGTTCCACCTTCTAATGCGTCATGTATGTTAGGAACTTAAGGTCATAATGATTTTAGTAGTTGGGCAGCTAACACAAATCGTTCTCAAATTGAAAATAATCATTGTAGTGCTGGAAGTCGAGTAACTGACATACAAATGCCGCGATATCCAGCTATATGTCTAGGTGGTGCATTTTTTAATAATTTGCCATATGGTCAAATTATTGAGAAAGCACATGATTTCACTTACTTAGCTGGTACTCGTGATACGTACAATCAACAACATAGTTTGCATTTAGGAATAATGCTTGTTCGTTCTAATAATCCAAGTACACCTAATGATTTTGTGAACTGTTCTGTGTATGTTAAAGTATCGACGAAATGTTGGATAACAGAAAATATGGATTCAACAACTACATTAAAACATTTGAGTCCACATACTATGCAGTATTATGGCGATCCCAGTACGACAAATGATCCTAATAACTATTATCATAATTTGCATGAAGAAAATGTATATTGGCAAGGTACAGAAATAGCTCCTGTGGCAGTTCAGGCTCGTGCGGCTGATGCAGGTCCTATAGTTGTAGAGCAGGAAGTACCTTCAGATACACCAGCTTCAATGTTAACTAAAGTTCAAGACCTGCAAACTAGTATTGATGATATGTAAATGTGCAGAATACTATGCATACTTCATCTGTGAGTACAAATGAATTAGCGAATATACGTTCACATATACATGGTATTGAAAGTAATATCGAAAAACTTCGTACTGGTTTAAGTAGGAAAGTGGATAAACCAAAAGGGAAACGTGAATAAAAGAATGTGTGTTAATTTGTTTTGTATATTTATTAGAGGTGGATAGTTGGAAGTTGCGAACTGTACATACATTGTCAAATTTTATTACATTTGTACATAATCATTAAACATTTTATAAACATAAAATGGATTAAATTTCTTAAAACCTTTGGTTTTTTCCCATGTTTTCCATCTGCAATGTATCATACGTGCATCCCATTGTTTACCTTGGAAATATTCTTTATTACTTAATACAATAAATGGAGTATGTAGTTGTATATCATCACCAAGATGTTTCTGTGCAATGTTGATTCTGTCACCACTGAATAATCATAACAATATATCTCTACCAGGTTCATCAAAATTTGGATCGTCGATTATTCCTAATCGACAGTTAATAAGGTTTTGAAAACCAAATCGTTCATATCTATTATTATGTGAACAATAACCTGTATTAATCATGACATCACCTATCATTGTGAAGAATGTAGATTTATATGCACCTGGTGGGCTAATAATTTCAATAACATTCTTTTTATCATTACGTTTTGAAAGTACATTAAACAGTGTATTAATAAATTCTGTTACACATTCCATATTATTATCAAATTGAAACAATAACAAATCCAACACCCACTGTTGGGTTTCTTCAATTGACATATAGTATCGTTCAAAAGGTATCTGTACAGCAGAAAAAAAAGTTTTATAAGGCACAAAATTAGTATCATTACCATGAACTAAATTTTCTAATTCACCAAATGTCATATTGTTTATAATATATGTTGCATTATTTAAAGCTTGTTGAAAAACTTTGCTATCAAGATTACCTAACTAAGGATTCATTACCCAAAAACTAGTTTTAGTCACCAATTGTAATGGTGAACATAACAAACGTAAAATTATTTGAGCTACATTTACAGGAGTAACTTTTAGTCTGAGTAAGTCGAAAATTTGTGATCTTCGTTCACCTGACCCAGGTCTTGAGGTTTCTTCATCTCTTGGGATAAAGCTCTGCATACTGTAGAAACGCACGGTCCACTTCTGTCACCGGATGTGATGGATTGACACGAAAGTTGTAGGTGTTCATCACAGTTTTCCACAGGTCCTTCTTGTTGGATGTTACAACCTTGATCATTGGTGATACCCTATGGGATGCGTAGAATTTTGCTTCCGGATCCAAAGGGTAGTTGTAGGTAAATGTACCCGTACGATTTTTTGTTGAAATACTGGAATAAATTCCAGAAGTAGATGTCAATCTCGAAGCTATTCAGGATATATCTGGGATGTCGCTTTGTAGTATTGATGCCTTGGAGAAGTTTACATCGACATCTGTTGCTGTTGAACGTACAGTCGTGGACGACGTGGATGTGTGACCCATTCTCGTCGATACAGCTGGCAGAGACATCGGCATGTGTGTGGTGGTAAATGAGACTGAATCCGTCATGTCTTGATTCTTGTCGTTGCAGCAGTTCTCGACAGATTCGACGAGCGTATGTAGAGGTCCAACAGGGGATGATATCGTGAAGGATCTTTGGTCTTGTAATGCGGTGTGAAATTCCGACCATGTCATTGAAGGTAAATATATGTTTTGGATTTGTTGGATTGCACCCAGGATTTTCGACAGTTCTAGACGAGACTGGAATTGCATTTTCTGAAAATTGTCGGCCAGCAAAGTAAGTGTTTGCAAAGGAGAGAAATTTTGAAGACTCCATGTAGGGGAAATGATATGGAAGAATGAAATGATGTATTCTTTTATACTATTAGAAGTTTGAGCCGAAGATCTAGCTCTTTTTAGTGTGTTAGGGATGGTTTGCTGTTTCTTGCGTTTAGGAATGTATGTGGATTCTTCTTCTGTATGCTCCGACGGCGTAACATCTGTTATGATGTCTTCTGTCGAAGGAGATGGTGGATCAACTTCATTTACCTACGCCATGAAAATGCACCCTTTCTATAACATAGCAGGAGCACAACACGTGTTAGTTATATATAATTCCGTAAACTGGTAATTGTAAAAACAGCACGAGATGTATCCAGCAAATAAGCATGTATATCATCATCGTCTGCACATATATAGATTGGATGATTTCCTTCATTCAAGAAAGTAAGTTTCACTTCTGTACCTTCTATACTTCAAATTCGTTCCAATGCTGTAGGTCGTATTATTTTTGACTTACTCAGACTAAAAGTTACTCCTGTAAATGCAGCTCAAATAATTTTACGTTTGTTATGTTCACCATTAAAATTGATGACTAAAACTAGTTTTTGGGTAATGAATCCTAAGTTAGGTAATCTTGATAGCAAAGTTTTTCAACAAGCTTTAAATAATGCAAAATGTATTATAAACAATATGACATTTGATGAATTAGAAAATTTAGTTCATGGTAATGATACTTAAATTGTGCCTTATTTAAAAAACTTTTTTTTTTCTGTTGTACAGATACCTTTTGAACGATACTATATGTCAATTGAAGAAACCCAACAGTGGGTGTTGGATTTGTTATTGTTTCAATTTGATGATAATATGAAAAGGTGTAACAATTTATTAATACACTGTTTAATGTACTTTCAAAACGTAATGATAAAAAGAATGTTATTGAAATTGTTAGCCCACCTGGTGCATATAAATCTACATTCTTCACAATGATAGGTGATGTCATGATTAATACAGGTTATTGTTCACATAATAATAGATATGAACGATTTGGTTTTCAAAACCTTATTAACTGTCGATTAGGAAAAATCGACGATCCAAATTTTGATGAACCTGGTAGAGATATATGGTTATGTTTATTCAGTGGTGATAGAATCAACATTGCACAGAATCATCTTGGTGATGATATACAACTACATACTCAATTTATTGTATTAAGTAATGAAGAATATTTCCAAGGTAAACAATGGGATGCACGTATGATACGTTGCAGATGGAAAACGTGGGAAAAAAATTAAAGGTTTTAAGAAATTTACCCATTTTATGTTTATAAAATGTTTAATGATTATGTACAAATGTAATAAAATTTGACAATGTATGTACAGTTCGCAACTTCCAACTATCCACCTCTAATAAATATACAAAAAAAATATACACATTCTTTTATTCATGTTTCCCTTTTGGTTTATCCACTTTCCTACTTAAACCAGTACGAATTTTTTTCGATATTACTTTCAATACCATGTATATGTGAACATATATTCGCTAATTCATTTGTATTCACAGATGAAGTACGCATAGTATTCTGCACATTTACAATAGTATTATGAATATCATCAATACTAGTTTGCAAGTCTTGAACTTTAGTTAACATTGAAGCTGGTGTATCTGAAGGTACTTCCTGCTCTACAACTATAGGAACTGCATTAGCCGCACGAGCCTGAACTGCCACAGGAGCTGTTCCTGTACCTTGTCATAACATACACAGAACAGTTCACAAAATCATAAGGTGCACTTGGATTATTAGAACGGACAGGCATTATGCCTAAATGCAAACTAGGTTGTTGATTGTACGTATCACGAGTACCAGCTAAGTAAGTGAAATCATGTACTTTATCAATAATTTGACCACATGGCAAATTATTCAAAAATGCACCACCTGGACATATAGCTGGATCTCGCGACATTTGTATGTCAGTTACTCGACTTCCAGCAATATAATGATTATTTGCAATTTGAGAACGATGTGTGTTAGCTGCCCAACTACTAAAACCAATATGACCTTTAGTTCCTAACATACATGACGCGTTAGAAGGTGGAACCTTTATTAAACCATTACTGTATTTATATGAATACATAAATGGCTGCTCTTTAGCATCCGTCCAGGTAAAGTCCGTTATTAGGCTTCGCAAATCATAATGCCCAGGGGATGCTACTTGCCCGATATGACTTGCATTTGTGTATAATAATTGTGTATACCATGGATTATCACGAGGTATCTTATAACATAATGGATAATCTGTCATGCCATAATCACCTGTACCATTTCCCCATAAACGTACCCAATCATTATAATATGGTAAGTCAGATGTACCTACTTCAATACTATTGGCTGCACGATACGTTGCTTTACGAGGACGTATAGGAAAAGATTTATTTAAACTTTGTGCATAAATACCTTGCACGTAATGATAAGCTGATCAGTGCCTACAAGTGTTTGTCCTGTATTAAAAGATGTCTGTTCACTGACCGGTGTTAACGATATCTGTATTTTATCAACTTTGGCAAAACCACATAATTCACTGTACTGCTGTTTTGTAATATAAAATGGTAACATTTCAACAGGTAAATATGCAAGACTAGTCAATAGTATTTGTCCACTACGAACATCACTAATCTTGAACTCTGCATATAACCATGTATTACCCCACAATATTAACATAAATTCATTGGAAATACATATAGTTCTCGAACCTATATGTAGGGTTTTGTACATCAAAAATGTTGTTGGAGCTCCTTTTGTACTTATACTACCTGCCGATGACGTTGCATTACCTACATCTCCGGCGTCAACAACATCCATGGCAGCTGCAGCATCCGCCTGATTTGCTTCAGTCCGATCGTCCTCCCAACATGTTGAGGTCGAACGATTCCTCCCAATCGAAGTCGTCTGTCCGAGTCTTTTTACTTGGACCAGCTTCAGCGTCTTGCTCCGCAGGACGTTTAGATGATGAAGGTCCAGTTGCGGGATCGTCTGGTTGAGTAGCTCGTTTACCAGGTTGTTCAGTCTGCTTCCGATTACTCGTTAATCCCAAAGTTTTATGTGCAGCACGACTCTTATTGATATTTCGTATAGCACTCCAATCATCTCTCTTTCGTTGTCCTTAAGGATACATTTTAGGCATACTAGGATATAATGCACCTGTTATACTTTCTGCACCGTATTTCAGTCCGAGACCTGTTGCACCAATAACTGAATGCCAATTACCTGTAGAACGATAATTATTAATGAAATTAACCTTACCTTTTATACAGTTTACTTTTTCTACATAATTTTTTGATCTTACACAGGATTTGAGATTTCTCTGACCCAGACTCCGGACTATTCCATTTTGGTTCTCCATATTATCGGGGCAGTATGGGACACAGTGACACATTTTGCCCTGTTCCTTAACCTCGCGGTTACTATAACAAGATATATTTCGGCTGTCACCTCCCGAGGGAATTCCACCAGCTTCGAAGCATGGTATCGATTTATAATCAATAAAATTTCCAGGAATGCTTGAAAGGATTTTCTTCCATGGCTCGATTTTAAACTTCTCTAGTGGCGATTTCAACTTCAACAATTTACAGTCCTAGTCAGTGCAATAATATTTCCCACATGAACGGGGTATGATAACATCACTACTTACATATAGTACCCAGAAATCTCTTGCACAGATGTTGCCTAGCCTATTCCGTACCTTTTCGCACATTGAGTTTATCATTTGATATGTTAACGATATTTGTAAGTGCTGTTATTTTTGTTTGACACTCTACGGGACTACACCTTGTCCGCGGAACATACACCGACCTTGTCTACAGTCTCTTCAACATGCCTACCCTCACATGTCGGGATACTATTTCCATCATCTGCGCTCCCAGGATGCCATGTTGTCTTGTCCCCTTTAACATGATTGTGATGGTCAACAATACACTGGGACACATCCCTCCGACTTGTAACGAAGGGGTATAATACACAGTCACCCACCCTCATAGATGCCTTAAAACAACTACAACCAGGGATGCCCGCACATTCGTTCACACTGTCTTCACGACGCGTCTCAGTATAACATCATTCGTCCCTGTAACTAAATAATCACTGCTGCGCTTCACATACCTCGGTCTCATTAACTTGGAGGCTTTTACTGGTAAGAATAACACTACACACTGTTCTCGCCATGCGAATACATTCAATGCCAGCTCTACTAATAAATGCGAGTTGGTGTCCCTACTCGTCATGTGCAAGACAGTCACAGAAACTATCTCCGACTTTCGAGGCAAAAGTATATAATGCGCTAACCTTGTTTCCAACTTATGACTAGGTGACTCAGGATCCGAGGTCGGAATTGGTCAGGTTCCCAACTCTTTCCTTGTCACTTTCAAAACTATTATACAAACATTACATTCCAATGATTTATTATCTTTCAAATAAAATGTGTGTTCTTACAAATCAATTTTGCATCATAATGTCTGAGAAAGTCCATTCATATTATGCCAACATATGGTAACCCTGAAGAACATACGAAGAACCAGTATGGATAACATTGACCATTAATCAATACATTAATTAATTGGGTACCTGCTATAAGGAGATCGTCTCCTGGTACATTTGCTCCCAATTGTGATTTGTCTTACTTCATTCTTGCTAACCTTTGATTCCACTGATAAGACATTCGAGAACAAGTGAGACAGACATTCAACCTCTTTTGAGACACAAAAATTGCCCTGAAAATATTAACTTGGAAACGACTTAACTCGTAATTTTTGTATAACTATCAATTTAACATGAACAGAAATAATCGTTTCCCTACCCCCTAATACTTAAATTACTGCTGTGTGGTGCCCTGAGTTGACACCCGGCTCTACGCATTTGGGCGACCACAGTTACTGTTGTGTTGTGTGGTACTCTTCATTAACACTATTACTTTGTTGAGACATGGGAAAGTGGCCAGCTCTAGAGGTGTGTCCTAACTTCCCACATGTAAAGCTCTGTTCAATGTCGGCATTCGTGTTTCTGGAAGGTGAACCAAATCCCAGTCTACTCGTATCTCTAGTACACGGCAACACTAGTAATTAATATTGCTTGCGCAACCCCGTGCTACACCGGTTTGCTTGGAGATTATGTTAAAAAATCTATTATGCCTAGTAGGGTCTTCAATCCTACTCTTGCACTCTTGGTGAGCTTCTTCAGTTATCTCTAAAGCTGTAGCTATCTGCTCAGCTTCCTCCATTGTTTTCGTCATCTTGTATCGTAACTGTAAGCCTATGTTACTTTCTAACCCATCAGTAAAGGCTGTTAGTAGTCTATTTTCTGCTTCCTGATTTAATATTCCCTGCCTATCAGGTCATCTAACTGCTGTATCGTCTTTTCGCACAATTTGCGGCGTCTGTCCACGAACATCTAAACATTCTCATCTACTTTTTGTTTTACCTTATGAAGCAAGTAATTATGGAACTGTAATGGCTGATGCATTTTAAGTCTGTATATGAGTTCCTCCTTAAAAATTTTACGTGCAATGCTTCTAACCCTTTCAATTCCATTTTTGGTAATTTAACTTAATCTTTACCTGTCCAGTTTCCTAAACTTGCTGCACTTTCTATGCTTTCTAAGAATTCATAAACTGGCATATAACATTCCTCGCCATTCCACTTTTCAACCAATGAAACTACTGAAAAATATTTTAACTGAACTTTTCCCTGAACAATACCATTTGCTATCATGTTTCATTCGCCATTTCTGTACAATTATTTATTCGTTCTATTGAGGTAAAGGGATTCACATTCTATCATTTTTTTCTCTTTTAGGCACGTTGTACATTGTTTTCTGAATGTATGAATCGGGATTGACTGTTAGGTCTATTGGCTTTCTTTTGTGTTTTGGAGCTGGTCTTGAACGCGGAGGGACAAAAGCAGTATGATTTTTCTGTTCGTCGTGACTCCTGTTACTAGAAGGACCTGCGTTGTTATTTTAGGCTTGTTCTACTGTATACGCGACAATTCTCTGTATCTCAGTCTTGGAATACGCGATCTCTAGGAATGAACCATTTAACAAGACCCACCTCAATTTCCAATACAACTCGACCTGCTGAAGATTCGTTTTAGTACACCCAGTATGCTGTCGTAGAATTTTATGTTCGTCAGTTTAAGACGAAATGACTCTACTTTAGTTGGATCAAATTTTGAGTGTTTTCTGACAATCTGTGTATTTAGTTATAGGAATAATCTTCTGAACCTCTTAGCGATTCTGTACCACTGGATTCTACTACATGAATTGACAGTACTGTAATTTCTTAAGTTCTGCCTTCTTGTCTGTGAAAGAATCACTTAAACATGCTATCTGAATTATTTCCTAATATACAGCACAGCAATGGGGCTGAATCTAAGTAATTATGATCAAATTCTAGTCGAACCCAAGTAAATGCATGAATGTCTTAAAGGTTTATTTTTCTTATTACTCTGCATATCTGTCTATTTCTTCTAGAACCATGTACATGACCAAACATTTATATTCTATCCTGAAATATGCATACTCTGGCTAATCGTGTGGGCATACTACGTTATTATTTCTGCTATGATTGCCAACAACTATTGACAAAATACGAACTGCTTCAGGCATGGGCATTGATCTCCGTTTATTTCAGGGGGCACGAAAATTATGATTTTAAGGAGCGGAATTAAGCTATTTTAGCAGTTTTCCTGGTAAAAATTTAAGCTATTTTATCAAGTATTCCTATGAGGAGAATAGCTTTTCCAAGTAAATCATGTCGTACCTGTTGCGAAAAAAATTACTTAACTACCGTGGTTTTTCGGTTTGCTTTTAAATGTTAAAATAGTGTCACGACCTCACGACCCTATAGCCACCGAACCACTATATTGAGGAGGGCACCGACAGCCAGGACTCGCTAAGTCAGTGATATGGCAGGTTTTAGGGTGAAATGGGAGAACACTACCGAGATGTTAAGTTGGAGTAGTGTGCTATGATGCCACCACCAATACTATATTTTAAGGGGGGTATGGGGCCCCACACTTAAGATAGAGTCTGCGTGAATTTTCCTCAACTAAGTAGCTGGCAGCAAGGCGTTCTTCGTAGAGAGGGGTGATCGTGTAGAATATCAACCCGGGGCACATGAGTTAACAGGCGAGAGGATTAAGTACATAGGCAAGTACTTCTTAAGACCAAAAGAACAAAACTACTCAAGTTAACATTCATCCTTAAAGGTTGCTACTAGAACACACCATACACATGCAGAGCTCATATGTCAATCTGGTTACTCCAGGAACGTGAACCACCTATGGTTCTGCACATATCAGTCTACACGAATGCATCATATTACCAGTTAGTCTATTTAAATCAATTACTCTCACACACATAAAAAGGTAAATTAACATCATTAGGCAGGACTATTCACATTACACGAAGTACATACACAATCAATTTAAGGTAATTTGGTTATATTTTCACTAATCGAACAACTGCAATGCAATACACTATATGGGTTTATCCTTCCCATCTCAAAATCGTTACAAGGGCTTATACAATCTTCAGACTAGAGTAAACAAATTTGAACCGTCAATATCTAAAGTTACATGATTTCTAATATTACTAGTCGCGGTGTCTGTGTCCTGTCTCACTCACCCAATTATTACTAGATTGAATTAACATACCTTGACTGTAGCTCTTCATATCTTCAAGTCTCCTAACCTTATGAAGGGTTAAAGTAGCAAATCTAAGGAGGTTCTCAGAATCTCCTCAACGAACCGTTATATCTGGCTGCGCGCCCGATGACCCGCTTCGCTGTTCTCTGACGAACAGCAGTATTCTCTAAACATGGCCCGTGGCCACTCTCGGGAAACAGCTTCAAACAAAAATGGCCTCGAAACATAGCGTCAGCCCCATATATACTGCGTTCCCCCTTTAGCCTCTAGAGCCCTCCACGTCACACACTAATTAACTGTGCACCTGTGACGACCCTGCCGCGCCGTAATCCGCGAGCACGCACGTCGGGGATGCCTGAGTCAATCTGCTCGATTTCCAATATTCTCGAACAGCAATTTATCTTTAAATAATTTCCTTTCTTGCAATCCAGGACTCTGGCAGCACTGAGCACTGTAATTTGCACTCGACTTAGCCAAAGGGAAACGAGCTAAGGACTGAACATCACTCCTACAATTTACTTATTACTGTTAATATATAACACCTTAGTAAACAGTTGTGTTTAATAATAGATACAAACATGTATATGGCGGCATCATGACAATAGTCATTAATTCAATTTTTTATGTTAAATGTACACAAAATCATTATTGTATTGTCGCAAAACAACCATTGCAAATATTGTCGTATTTTTGATACAGAAATATTTACATTTAAAAAAGAACACAAAACACTTTTATCTACAAGAACCATTAGTATTTGAGTTCAAATTCTGATCATTATATGTTTACATCACATGTCTACTTTTTTAATATATACTTTTTCAATATTTTTGTTCCTTAAATGATGTTATTCGAATTACAAAAATTATATGCTTAGACAAAATAAAAGTTTGGGTCGGCTTATTCACATACAACTTTTCAAAAAGAAAAGGATAAGAGAATATAGTTATTAAAAAGTTGTAGAAAAAGCATAGTTCACCTTATGTATGTACAAAAATTAGAATTCTTGGTAGGCGGAATCACACGAGTGGCAGAAAGTAATAAAAGAAGTAACTAGTGATAAATGCACAAAAAGTAATCGTTATTCATCACCTTACAATTTCACGCCTTAAATGATTTTCTTTTGAAATACGACTAAAATATTTTGTTAAATTACTTCTTAGTAATTTCTCTCGTGAATTTAAATTTCACATGACTTCATTATATTTAGTACATGCGTTATTTAATTTACGGCTCACAAAGTATTAGGTTATCTACTGAAAAATAGTGTAAGATTTAATGATTTAGTTCTTGAGGAAGTTTGTTTACATATTAACATACAAAACACATAATTAATTTTGCCATCTTATTCGGGTCATGTGACCATTAAGTCAACTTTAAAAAGTTAATTCAGTCACTGCCTAAGGTAAGGGTCGCCACCATCAATAAACGATATTTCTCGAGAAAACACCAGCTGTAAAATCATCGTTTTACATTTAAGTTAAATTTTACAGAGTTGTAAAAAATTTTAACTATTTAATCGAGTAACAAATTACTACTTACAGTGCCCGCATGCTAGGAAGGGCTTCAGCGAGATGCGTGGCAAGTGTAAACTGGGACGTTCTGCGCAGCAACCCGCCCCACATTTCCCCTCCCAACCGCTAAGAGAAGGAATGATAAGAGGCCAGCTGCATGTTGTAAACACCATTCAAAAAACATATGTATGACTGTGGCAGCCAACTTACCTACTTAAACTCTTCAATTCCAGACAATACACCATCACTTCCAGACAATACACCATCACTTCCAGACAATACACCATCACTTCCAGCGATACTCCTGCCATCTACGTCGTCACATGAACTGCCAGTATTGGTGTCACTTGAAGTGTCGGTTACTCCACCTAAGTTGATTGTAACTTTGTCGACAGCGATATCAATAGCCCCTTCATGTACTCCATATCCTTTTTCATTTTTTTTAACATGTTCACACACAGACTTCCACTTATCACTTGCTATCTCAAAAAAACGTTTGCACAAAGAAATGACACTATTAATTTTAAAGTCTATATTTCGTTGTGCAACCCATTGTTTTACGTCCGCGCAAATAAGTTCTATTGGATTTAAATCTGGGTGGTATGGTGAAAGACTTAAAACGCTGTGGGAATGTTATGACATTAACTCATCGATAACATACACCCGAAATCTTTCTTTGTAAAGTTTGATTAATTCATATAGTTTAGGGTTGAAATGCAATACTTTTTTCGCGCAACCAAGACTTCATACTCTCCTTTGTGGTGTTAGAATTTGGACATGTTTCTCGCAATTTATTGTGATATGGTGCGTTATCAACCACAAGTACAGAGTTTTCTGGAAGGTTTGGTATAAGCTTCTCCAGCAACCATTTTTCGTAGTTATTGGCATTCATTTCATTGTGATAATCGCCAGTAGCTTGCTTCGAACGCCACATTAGTAACGCATCCTCAATAAATCCAGTTTCACTGCCTGCATGTACGATTATTAATCGCTCGCCTTTCGATACTGGTTTTATTATACCCACATTGATATCGTCAGTCCACGTTTTCTCTGCGCTATGCGAACTGAGTATATATGACTCGTCCATGTACACTATAGGTCTGCCTTGCTTCCTTGCTTCTTTTATTGCGTCTAGATATGCTATGCGCTTGTGTCTAACTTCTTGCTTTTCGGTAAGGATAACACGATTTGTTCTGGTTTTCTTTCACCTCCCAATTTCCGAACAATTTTTCGTAGGCTTCTTGCTCGTCCTTTAAATCCAATTACGTGTGATATCTTGTAGTAGCGTTGGGATTGTGGGAGACATTTTCTTCTGGATATAAAAATTATGGATTGTCCAGCGCACAATGCTCTTATCGAAGTCCCACCACTTGCTATAAGCGAGTCCTGTGTTTATTTGGTGTTGCGAAACTTGTACTTGCGCCATTATCGATACGCTGCATTTCTTTGTGGATTTGAGAAATCGTATTTTTAGAATGCCAGTAGTGGCGGCAACGCGTTTTCGTGTTTCGGCTAGTGGAATTATAGGTCCCTTAGCTCATTTTTCTTTGTTCATATACACAATCACATTTGCAATGACTTAGTGCGTTTGGCTATGCAAAACCTTGTGTTTAAGCTTCGAATGTATCGGAGGCATAACACGTTACAACACAACACCGTGCACGTTAACTATCGCGACCCAAGCGAACATGTAGCGTATTATACACAAGTGATTTGTGATTGTTCTCAGCGCGCACCTAACAGGCACTTACTCTTTGGCTAATGTTATCACTCAGGTCAGTAGTGGATGTCGGCTGTGGAATGTGGGTGCGGTCTTTGCGACTATAACCAATCAGCAGAAGCGCACTGTCTCGCCTGTTAGTTGTGTAAGGAGGGGGATACTTCTCTGCTGCGCATCTCCAGAACCTTTCCTAGCATGCGGGCACTGTACTTCTCTTGTTCTTGGTTTCTATTCTTCTATATTGGCACCACCATCATCGGAAGTTCTTTTCAACCACTTATCTACAGTCATAATTTTACTTTGGACTGTAATTTTTGTAAAACTACACTATTTTCCACATGACCACTGTGAGATGCACACTAGGCAGAAAGCAGTAACGCAGTGAACATTGCAAATTACATGTCTATTCCTAGTACCTGGATAAGTGGAAGGGAAGGCTTTAGGAATACCTGTTGTGAATGAATTCTTGGAAGGAGAGTGTGGCGCATTTTAAGTTAGTGTGACAGTGTTACTCAGGAATGTATAGTCCCATCCCGATAAAATATTGCCGTGGTCTATGAGGATTTTTCCCAAGACATCTCTTGCAACCTTACATTTCTTTAGTTATACTTAGCTAATTCTGTAATACTTTGAGTAATTTCCTTTGAAAATCGTTGCTTAAGAATTATTTAAGTATTAACTAACGACTTCCAGAAAACCTTACTGACCACAAGGGAGCCCCCCCCTATAACAGAGCACTCTAATTTCAGGGGGGTCCTGCCCTCCCCCAGGATTTATGCTCATTATTTCAGAACATTAAGAATGTCGCCAATAAGGTTGTTGCCATTCAAAAACTGTATTTAAATGAATTACAACACAGCGACGAACGAACGTGCAACTAAGCATAGCACAAGTTATGTTCAGTTAGTTTTTAAAAGAAATTTAATAAATTATTCCAAAAACCTATCACTTACAACCTGTAACATATAACCCTTCGGATTGGGTTTTGTCACAGTCGTCTGGAGTGATATCCCATTAGCTGCCTCCAGTTTGTTGTGCCCGAGCAGTAGGGCTTCACAAACAGTTAAGAAATTATGAAATATGTCTAATTAAGCTATTTATTATAAGTTTTCAAAACAATTAAACAAAACACTACAAATTTGCTCACTGTGATCTGCTGAAGAAAGGAGAGGCATTGTTGTCAAAACTAATAAAAATAGAGAAATCCATCTCATAATGAGATATTCTATGACGATACAAAGAGTGGTAGAGTTGCAATCTTCAGACAGCACAGGAGTCGTCTCAGGCAGCCAGCAACGAAGTACACTTCACTGCTGCTCAAGGAATAGTGTCTGAATATACTCCAGGGTATTTAAATGGTCCAACAGGAAGGTTCCTATCTCACAAGGACAATATATGGTCCGCATTACATTGGCTGAAGCATATTATATCTTGTGATATGTTACTCAGAAAGCGGTTTTCGTAGACTACAGTGGTGAATCACATGTGCGACTAGTTTAGAGTCAACTGGACGTTGCTTCCTGTGATAAAAGCTTATTCACAACAGGACGTACACTGCAGGATGCAGCTGGAAGGACATGAGTTGTGATACATGTATCAGGAGATAATACATGCATTCCGGAACATGTCCGGCTCTCCGCTCTGACCACTCCTCCTGTACCTGCTCCCTAAGACTTAACAGGAGACAACTCAGAGCCATATTTGCCAGCCAATTGTTGGACATTTTCCTTGTTTCGGGTGCACAAACCAATCCACCATCGAGCTTGGTTAAACATGTCCCTCTGCTGAGCCAACCAGCTACCCAGCTTCTTAGGATCTGGAGTTACTGGCCACCACGACATCCTGACCATGACACAGGTTCGCCAAGCCGACATACGAGACAGGGGCATTGGGCCTGGGCACTACCAGTTACAAGCATTACTGGCACAACCATCTAGGGAGAGCCGACTGTCTTCCGGTCTCATGCAAACCTGGAGTGACATTAAACAACAGCCTGAAGCACACAGTTGCAATGAATTCAGACTGCACAAAACCTTTCTGGCGAATCCCGACAGCAGTGCTCTCGCATCGCTGACGGTCGCTAATGCGGCCGAAGAAATGTCGAACCCTAGCAGAGAGAGAGTTGCATGCGCAGCAACTCCCGAGGTACTTCATACAGCCCACAATCATTCAGCACATGCTGCATGGTATGTGGCACCTGACAATGACTGCACATCGGGCCGTTAACCAGCTTGAAACTATATAGCTTTGCCATAAAATTCTCATGACCAGTTAGAAATTATGTCGGGTAGAAATCCAAGACGAACTTGGATATGAGACGTTCAGTGACACTCCGGAACACAGAGAAGGTTGCACAGCCCTTGTCAGAGGCCACCCAACCCTGCTGCCAAAGCTCGAGGGTATCTTCAATAGCTTGTGTTGCTATTTCGGGTTCCATACCACCCCATATTTTCAATTCTACTAGAAACCCTCTTTCTCAGAAGAGGAGATCGAGGGGAAGCTGGCAGGCCAGAACCTGCAAAGTATCTGTAGACACAGTGCGGTAAGCCTTTATCTTGGCTAACAGAGCTGTGCATTGCACACCAAGCAACTTACGACAAATGTGTGAGTGCTCTCCCCTACTATATCATGCTACCGCACTGTACATCATGATGGGGAGGAAGACACTTTTATACAGACACGACACGGTCCGAAAGTTCAGGCTACCGTGACCCGGCACCATCCCTTTCAGCTTATTAATGAGTACCACAGTCTTTTGAGCCACATATGTGGTGAATGAAAGTCGCTCGTCTAGAAAGACTCCTAGATACTTGTAAGTTCGCATGAACTCTAAGAAGCAGCTATTCAAAATCACAGAGAGGTTTGTGCCCGTACTCACCCCTGAACCGACCCTTCAGGAGCATACATTTGGACTTAGCGGTGGACAAGCAGGGCCCAAGTCGCAATGGGCGTCATAGCCTTCTGAGCTATCAGTTCTAGTGATCTTTGAGATTGTCCTGGAATTAGCAGCAATCCCTCATCCGCATATCCGAAAAGCGCACAGCCTTCAGGCAGAGGCAGTTGGAGGAAGCTGTCGAACAAAATGTTCCAGAGTAGCGGACCGAGCACCGACCCCTGTGGACTTTAAGGCCATTACCCCTTTCCAGTCTCTCAGGAAACTCCCTACCAAGAGATAGAGGTCACGAAGACACTATGTCGCGCAGCCGACATAGTGTCTCAGACCACCAGGTGTAGTTGAATGCGCCAGAGATGTCCAAGAATACACCTGTCACATAATTGTCATGACTTGTCCTGATGTGCCTCATCACATCATGAAGAGCATCTGGGCTAATGAGTGACCATCACACATGTGAGGAAGGTGTTTATACAACAACTTCTCGAGCACCTTGTCAAGGACTGGTAAGAGTGTGTGGAGTCTGTAGGAGGAAGCCTCCCCAGGGTCCCTACCTTCATCCTTATACAAGAGCCAGTTCAAACCCATCTTCCGACTGGAGGGAAACAGCCCTGTAGATAGACAATCATTGTACAGTACAAGCAAGTGTCAAGATAGCCAGTCGTATGCTCTTTTCAGGGTCTCGGCAGTGATGCTGTCCCTTCCTTCAGCTTTTCTCAGTGGTAGCCCATACACCACCTCAATCAACTCATCAAGCATGAATAGGCCAGTGTCCTCGGTGTCCGGAGGATTCAAGGCTGCAATCCTTTTGTGCTGCTGATCAAGATTCTCCCCAGAGGGATCGTCACTGGGGAGGAGCACAGATAGCAACCCCACGGCGCTTTTAACTATACTAAGACCCGCTAGTCCGTCACCTCCTCTGAGGCTAAACTGCGGGTCTTCTACTCTTGCCTTTCCCGAGGTGATAAGGTACACTATACCCCATGGATCTTTGTTGCCCTCTGTCTACACAAAGGACTGCCATAATTCAATTCGTGTGGACTGAATTAACTGTTGGTACTCCGCGTGTCTGATCTTATAACTGCGGAATGCCACGAGGTGCTCAGCCCTGTGCAGCCCTTGAATCCTGCGCCGAGTGGCATGGAGTTCTTAGCGGAGCACTTCCAGCTCGTCTGTCCACCAGGGATTTCTCAACACCCTCGGTGTTCTTGTACGAGGGCACACAGCCGACGTTTCCTGGACAATACGAGTAAGTTCAGTTGCCCATCCTGAAATGCTACCAGTATCCAGTAGGGCCTCACTATCTCTGAGCTTTTGCTGCAGGGTCTCGTCAAACACTCGCATGTTCGCATGGCGGTGAATATAAATCGTTCGTGGTATAGTGTCTGCTACCTCGCAGCCAACCTAACCCCCAGGCGTAGGCTAAAGAGGATCAAGCTGTGATCACTCGACGACTCAGTCGTCACACTCCAATCGTGGACTCATCAAACAGCTGACAATGTGGAAAGTGTCATCCAAAAATGACTCAGGGCCAGGAGCATCATAAACAAATGCGCCTAGTTTTCCTGCCATGTTATGAACATGGAGATCACTTATCAAAATAAACTGATAAAGTTCCTCGCCCCTGACATCCTCGCGAGGAGAGTGCAAGAGCTCAGACTTAGCATTCACGTCTGGACAGAAGACCATTTTTCTGGCAGGCCAGAGATGTAGTAGTTTCTTACAGTGACACACATGAGTATCCAGATCATAAGTGGGCTGGAAGTAAGAGGATATTAATTGGATGGGGGACAACATCCGGCAAGGAGATCTGAATCCCCCCATGGTGGGTACTCAGGATCTTCCATGAACCTAACACATCTAAATTGGGGTCACACCACAATTGCCGCCAACAGGAAGTCCACGAAGGAGAATGTCCTCCCCAGAAGACCATAAATCTTTCCCTGTCGAGCATAGGGTTCCTGAATTAAAAAGACATCCTCTTCATGTTTCCTGAGTACGGTATCCAATTCGGCTGTAGCTCCTGATGACCTTTGCAGGTTAATCTGCGTGCATTTAACCATTATATTTAATGGTATCGGACATGTCCTACCTCATTTGCCCAGGCCTTAGCCAATACTGGACAAGCTCGATCAGTGGTCATGTGTTCCTTCGGACCATCGCCACCGCCCCTCTTAACAGTTTGCACAGCCCAGTGGAGTGTCAGCAGGGCACTCCTTTATGTAGTGGGCATTGACGCCACACCTGCTGTATGTTGGGTGATCAGACCTACACCTGGCAGAATGTTGACCGAATCGCTGACACTCAAAGCACCTCAATGGCATCACATAGTCAGCAGCCGGCACACACTGGAGTACCACATTAACCTCTGTCGGAGACCAGGTTGGGTAACACTTGCACACCTTCAGTCCCTCCCTAAGGCACTTCCGCTATGCTGGCGGGTCTTCACACAGGAACTTCACACATATTTTTCTCAAAGAGAGACTAGATGGGTTTCTCTGCTGTATCACTTCCCCATGACACTTCGTAGATGACCACCTGGGGATCAAGAGGTTCAGTTCGGAAACCTTTAACTCCTCTGGTCGAGAGAACAGCTCATGGATGGCCTCCACGGGGTACACCACAACATTTTTGTCAGAGCGGAGGTGAACTTCTCGGTTCACACCAGCAACTACTGTGGGTTCTCGCTTCTTACACTCGGCTCGAGTCACCCCAACTGATGCCACACGAGCGTAGTTCGGACCTAGCACTCGACGCTGATACTGCAATGGGGGCGCTCGAGTCTCCAGCACCTCGAAACGGCCATTCAATCTAAGGCTCTCACACATGACCATATTCAGGTCCTTGCGGAGAGACCTCAGGGGGCCATCTTCCTCCTCGACCACAACCTTAGGTTTGGCAAGTCGCACCAACATGTCGAATGTGTCTGTCATATCGAACAGGTTTAGAAGATCCACCTGCGAAGAGTGAGCAGGCACAGAACTGATTGGGCGAACATCATCGCTGTGCCCATGTAGGGCTAACTTAGTCCTTTTCTTGGCTGTCCTTCCGGGCAGGTTTCGGATGGTCCATTAGTTGGGTTACCCGTCTGCTGCAATGTATGTTCTGCCTCCTGGGGTGACCCATTGCCAGGTAGCTCAGCTTTGGAGGTGCAGGGACCCAGTCTTTGTGCCTTCGCAGCCTTGCACATACATCTAGACTTCTTACGTTTATGCTTTTTTGGATGCACGAACGTGCTTGCGTCCGACTCGTACAAGCTTGCAGGCGAAGATTCGTGGACTGACCATCTTCGCTTTAGAGTGTGCTCGGCAGAGCTTCTCGCTCCTGCCCGTTCTTGATTTCGCCCACGTGGCAAGTTCGCAGTAACTGGGATCAGAGCTGATGTGTCTGTATCACTCTCCGAATTATGGCTGCACCCCGAGAGGTCCCGGGCAGACTTATCACCTGCCATCGTTTCCTCATCTGAACAGCGTAGAGGCCTGCCGCATCCAGAACTGGAAGTGTTTTTCCCACATTTCGTCATGATTGTTACTTTAGCGTATAATGGTTGGCATCCAACCAGCCTAGGGGCCAGTGCACGTCGGTTACCAGGTGTCAATACTACACACCTAGGACCTGAAACACAAGTTCCACCACATAACTAGTTATGAGGATTTATCTAGGGACTGTGGAGTAACCCCAAGAAAACTCTGGGGATGATACAGAGTGATATCAGGTATCATATGGCACACCAGTCGTGCGGTTATTGAGGAGATAGCAAAGGAAGTGGTGTTCGATGTCGACGAGCCGCCAGAGCTGAGGAAGATATGCTCAGCGCGCACTGCGCTTGGAGAAGTGAAATGCAGCTAGGTGCAGACCTGACCATTACACGATTATCCTTAAAAATTAAGTAAAAAAACAGAATGACATAGTTTCACAAAGTCAAATTTAAACAGCACAAAGTATTCATATGATTGTACATATCATTTTTCATTTTTCACCACTATATATATTCTTTACTTTCCAAACCTTACCATTCCCTTTTGAACATCACTATTGAATTACGACTTTTACTCTGATGCCCATGGTTTGATCATCGACACATGATGTCCAATCAACATCTTCCACAGTAAAACGACCCTCATACAATAAAAAGAAATTGTGACAGCTTTTTGTTTTGAACCGAGACGTTATCTACTTTACAAAATACAGTTACTTTGCCTTTATCATACTTTGCTTTGTGTTTATCAGACTTCATTACTAGTCTTATACCTACTATTTCTGGTTTTACATTGTCTCCAGGTTGGGGTGATAAAAAACATGTTTAAATTAGTTTACAGTTGCATTCATTCCCAACAACTCTACAGTTGGAAATCCAGTGGACAATTTTTAACAATTGTTCAAGGATAGATATCTTGCTGATCCAAGAATTGTCTTTTCATTACAGAACACTCGGAAAAGCCTACAAAACTTTCTGACTCTCGGTTGGGTTAGCAGAAGGGCGATACACAGTTCTGTATCCCACATGGATTCCTATCGAGCACAGTCTTCCACTTCTTACTTCTAAATTGGGTTCCGTTATCTGAAATTAATTTCTGTGGTTAACTTACTTCTTTAACATAGTGGTTTGTAATTTTGTTACTGCTTCTGAAAAAAAAGTACCAGAACAACAAACAAGTATTTCGTACCTTTATGGCCTGCTGATAAACGGCCAAACAGATCGGCTGTCACAATTTAAAGTGGTTCCTTATCCATTATATGCTGCATGGTACCCTTTACCTTACAATTAGACACTTTTGTTTGAGTACAAACCGAACATTTGGCAATACTCTTCTGTACCCTCCCATACACAAAAAAAAAACAATTCTGTTGTAAAAACTTTACAGTTTTACTTACTCCAAATTGTCCACACACAATATGCATATTTTCACACATTTCATCTGCTAAACTGTCAGGTGTACATACAATCCATTCATCCTCATTCAAAACTTTTCACTTAAACAATACATCCTGATGCACCAGAAACAGATCTGAAGTACTGTACCTACTGTTACACTTAATTTTTTATTACCTTTCCAAATCTCTCATCCTTTCTTTACCATAATGCATCAGCCACAATTTGATTTTTTCCCCAGCATGTACACAATTTCCAAAGTGTACTCTTGTAAAGCTAAAATCCACTTTTTATTCTACAATGTAACAGTTTCAAGTGGCATAGTACCTTATGATCAGTTTGTATCTCAGTAACTCTACCAGAAATGTAAGTTCTAAATTTAAACACAGCAAATACATTGCTTAACAGTTTCTTTTCAGTCACTGTGTGGTGCATTTCACATTCACTTAGTTCTCTACTTGCAAATTAAATTTTTTTATATCATCATGCTGAAATAGAGCTGCAAATACTGCATTTTCTGAATTGTAACATGAAATGAAAAACTTATCCAGTAATTTTGGATGGTGCAACATAACTTTGGCAGCCAGTTTGTTTTTTAGTGTGTTCAAATCACTTTTTTTGAAGTTTGCCCATTACTAACACTTACCATTCTGCATTACTTCCCGTAAGATGAAATTTCAATATACTTGCAAAAGTAATCAAAAAGCCCTATTAACCTTTCCAATTGCTTCCTGTTTGTAGGAACTGGATATTCTAAAATTCTTATGTTCTCTGTATACATTTTAATGACTTTTGCTATGACATTTCCTAAGTAAATTATCTCCTCAGTGAGAAGCTCCAATTTTTCCAAATTTACTGTTAACCCACATTTATGTAACTTTGTAGAACTGTCTGAACTTGCTCACAATGCTCATCAAACTCTTTTAAGGCGATAAAAATATCAACATAAACTGTAGCAAAATCTTGTACTCCCAGTCTAATAGCTGTTGCAATCCACTAGAGAAATAGCTGGCCGATACATTCAATAAAGGGTAGCCTGGTAAAACAATGCAATGTACCTTGAATTGTGAAAGCTGTCAATTTAATTGATTCATGTTCTAAATGTATTTTCCAAATGAGGCTACTAAATCAATCTCTTAAAAATACTTACAGCCCTCAAATTTCTGCAGTAACTCTTAAATGTAATTGAGTACCTTTGTTTCACTATCTATCATTCTGCTGATTTCATTTCTTATGGCTGGTCTTACCGCATATGCTAAAGAATGATTAAAAAAAAAAACAATACATGTTCTTCAGTTTAAAATTCACCAACATATTTATTATTAAGCCCTGGAAACTATGAAGAAAACTTTACCTTCGGTTCATAAAACCTCATAGGTTTGTGTGCCATTTATTCTTTTATTTCCTCGCCAGCTTGAACCCGATTCAATTCTCTATCGTTTTCTTCTTGGTTATCCCTTTACTTCTTAATCACCGATAGCTAACATTTGCAAACTATAAAATATCTGGTCTCCCTCATTTTGACTATAATCACACTCAACTATTATCAACCTTAAAGATTGCGACAACTTTTCATAATGGATATTTACTTGAAACTAGACCCCCAGCGATTGTAAAATTTTACTTTTATAGTCAATGATAGCTTTTCCTTGCCTCAACCAATCTGAACCTAGTACTAGTCCACTTACCGCAATAACAGTGATACACAATACCCTTTCCCCCCCAAAAAACACCTTACCATGCGCCTATACCCACTGGGACGACGTGTTATCTTTGTATGGAGGTATCAGGTGTAGTCAACCACAAGTCCCTTGAAATGGCACCAAAGGGTGGTGTACTCTATAGTGGGGGGCCTGGTATGTTTTCCCAGGTAGGGGAATTAAACTAGCCTCGCTCAGGATGTACGATTTTTCCTTGCTTTGCCCCGGTGTACATTGTGGTATGCTACTGGGACTGTAATTTGCAGCGAATAGCTGCGAAGGGTAGAAACTCCTAAAGTACTGATTAGGTCTGTGGAATGTAGATCCCCCTTCCAAAGGCACAACCCGTGAGGTATTTGATCTGCTGGCTTCTATTCTCTTCCGTCCAAATGGCAGGTTGAGTCCGACAGTTCTCTGTTTAGGGGAGGGGGGGCGGCTTTCACAATGGCTTCAAAAAGCACTCCCAACAGGTGGCTCCCACAACAGCCGCAGCAAAACACAACGCCCCGACAATGGAACTGATTCGGAACATGATCAGGACGACTGTAGCAAAATAAAATTGCTGACCCTGCTCTTTATGCAGGTCAAGGGTCTTGAAGGGCTTGAGGTGGTGGTGGAGTGTCCAATGGAGTCAGTTCTTCGGCTGTCAGTTGTCGTGGTGGTGTTGATGGTTCCTGTGTCTGTAGATGCTGTGGTGTCTTCATTGTTGTCATGGTGGTACTGTCGTTATTTGTCTCTGGTGGAGTAGTGTCTTCGTTGGTGTCGTTGCTGGAGCTGGTGGTTGATGTCGTGGTTAACTTTGGTCGTGGGCGTCGGTGGTGTCTCTGTCCTGTTCATAGTCGGTTGTGCCGATCTTCGCGGAGGTGGGATGTGGAGTAAATGAGTATTTGGAGGTTCGGGATTGTGTTGACTGAGAGTCTGATGAGGGGGTTTGGGTGATGTTTTGATTTTTTTTAACGATTGGGTGATTTTTTTTAGGATTATTGGGTGGGGGGTCTGGATTTCAAGTGGGAGGTCTTTTTGTTGGGTGAGATAGGGAGCTCTTGTGATGGTTCTAAGGCCAGTGTAGTAGGTGGTGTAGAATGGGCGGAGGTTGGCGGGTGAGGTAGTGAAGCAGATAGGGGCGGCGTAGGTGAAGAGAGGTAGAATGACTGCTTTGAAGAGGGTGAAACAGGTTTCTTGGTTGGTGGGATATGAGGTGGAAAAGTTCTCGAAGGGCTCCTCTTGCTCTGCCTGCACTTTGCTTGATGTGCTGCTTGAAGTGAAGTGTCGGTCTAAGTGGACTCCAAGGTATTTAGCCGATTATTGCCAGTTGATTTGGTTGTTATTCAGGGAGAGGGAGGGGCTGGGTCGCGGAAGTAGGAACTCACATAGCTTTCGTTGTTTCACAACTACAGTTACATGAGGATAAATTTCAGCAGTTTTACTGTATGCATGAAGCTACTTTTAGCAATTTAGTTGCAATTTCAAGACCTTATTTGCAGCAAAAAGATATGAACTATCGCACATCTTGTTAGTGCGGAAGAACTACTAATTTTTCTGAGGTAAGTGTTAATAGAAATTTGTCGACACCTGAAACAAAACAAACCACCTTGTGCATTTGTAGTTTATGAAGATTGTGCACTGTTACACTTTAAAAGAATGTTTATTTCAATGTACTTGATTGACAACAATCATGCAAAAATTGCTACATACTTGCAGTCGACCCCAAGGTTTCACTTCGGCACAGTCCTTTTCTGCATAGTTTGTAAGCAGGGATCCGATGATCCTTGCTTTTTTAATAACCTCTGATTTATACTGTGCAATGTTAGCCACACACTTCCGTCGTTTCTTTCCCGATTCCTGTACTGTTTGAGAAACATTACACACATCCATTTTACAGGCAACTGAAACTAAAGCACTTTATTTACTACACCACAAAAAATACCAGCTGTTATGATGCCATAGAGCAGAAAATTATACTACCATAACTCATTTTGGCAGAAAATTGACTTATGTTGTTTCTCAAATGACCGATTCAATTTTAAATGCCATACCTGAAATATTTAATTATGTTACCAACCAAAATTAGAATAGTCGCAATGTTAAATTCACATCTCAGCGTCTGATACCATGTCATCTATTTTACTGGTCTGTTGTACGAATATAAAATTTGAGCACAGTATTATATGGTAAAGGCAGTAATAATATAATATTTCAATGAAACGTATAACTGAAGATTTCGTAAGTTGTTGGTGCTTTTATTGTGTGTAATTTCAAA
Source organism: Medauroidea extradentata (assembly GCA_003012365.1). Classification (NCBI taxonomy): domain Eukaryota; kingdom Metazoa; phylum Arthropoda; class Insecta; order Phasmatodea; family Phasmatidae; genus Medauroidea; species Medauroidea extradentata. The sequence continues at coordinate 18,649 of PNEQ01065688.1, read as the reverse complement.
GAAGTTTAAAATATTTTTAATAACTGTCGAAAGAGTTACATCTCTGTAACAGAATTTATAGTGCACTGGCTGTGTGTTTCAAATGCCTCATACCATTGCGGTAAGTTTTCTTTACCGAACTTAAGTATTGTTGCTTAATTATTCATACATGTGAACTTGAATAACAAAATGTGAATGAACTGTGTCTCTTACACAAATAAAAATTTGAGAAGGAATTGCGAGACAGGAATAAATGTTGATGCTTATAAATCTACCGAGGTGTTTGTACTGGTCGCTGATTTTTAAACACGATGCGGCAGCCCCCGTGTGGTGGCAGAGTAGAATAACATCACAGCCATCCCGCGCTTGTTGTAAGAGGCTACTATTAGGGGTGAGGTCGAGACCTAAATCTTTTCCGGACCTTCATCTCATTTTTCTTCCTTCACCATATACTTTCTTAACTTACTTTTCCTAATAAGGTCCTATCCTCGCTCATGAGTGCTGCCTCCGAATTGTATGACCCTACAGCATGTTTTTGTTACGACGATTTAGCGTACCAGCAGGGAAATCTAGGTGCGGGCCCATATCCACGTACATGTACACCCACGTACATGTACACCCACGTACCACCACCTGGTGCTGTCCTTGCAGGAGGGGTTGTCAAGACTGATCTGCCCTTGCACCCAAATGCGCTGGAACGACGTGTTACTATATGGTGTAGGCCAGTGTAATCGACCGTAAGACCCCTGAAATGGCACGGAGCCTGAGATGTTTACCCAGGTAGAAGAACAAAGCTGGCCTCGGTCAGGATGTACCATTTGTCCCTGGTTTGCCAGTGTACTGGGGCAGTAATTTTCAGCGAATAGCTGATCCAATGTACTACTTAGATCTGTGCGAGGTAGGTCCCCATCCCAACAGCACAAAACGTGAGTTGTTTGAATTGCTGGCTTTTATTAACCCCCTCCCCCCCGAACGGCAGGTTGAGTCTGAGACAGTGGTTTCTAAAAGCAAAAGCACTCTACAGGATGGCTCCCTCAACAACCATGACAGACAACGGCGCGATGACGGTTCCGATTCGGGCAACAATCAGGAAGACTTTACGAACACAACGAGATCTCGAGTGGCACACATTCCAGCAAGTGTCTCCCTTCGAACTGTTGCTGCTGGTTGTGCAGCCAAGGACTGCAAAAATATAAAGAAGAGGAAAGAGCTTCTGATCGAGACATCAAATGCAGCCCAGTCGCGTGGGTTACTAGCAATTAAGGTCTTCAATTGAGCAACAAAGAAGTTCCCTATTGAAGTTACACCTCGTGTCGCCTAAAATTCCAGGAAGGGTGTGATTTGGTGTCCCGATTTAATCGATGTTCCGGAATCAGAACTGTTGCAGGAACTCCAGTCACAGTGTGTCACACATATCTGTTGAGTCACCAATAAGTCAGATGGTGTACTTGCACCAACTGCAACTCTGTTCTTAACATTTGGTGTTCTGGTACTGCTACAAACATTGAAAATCTGTTACCGGAATGTTTATGCGAAACAGTTTATTCCTTCGCCACTGCGATGTTACAACTGTTAAAAATATGGTAATTCGTAGGTAAATTGCAAGTCTCCTGCAATATGCCCGAAATGTGCCGAGCCAGTACCTCCCGACAATGCACAGTGTAGCAAACCCCAGACATGTGTCAACTGCCATGGCAATCATCCAGTATGGTCAAGGGAATGTTCGTTTTTGCATGAAGAGCACGACATTCAGAAGATAAGGGCAATACAAAAGGTTTCGATAAGCAAGGCATGCCAGCTATTTCGAGCAAAACATGTGCCTCAGCCTTGTGACATAGTTCAGTCGCCAGTGCTCGTCCACTGAGGGATGTGTGCACCCAGACTGTAGGCGTAGCAACTCAGACCGAGGTGTCTGTAGGAATGCTTAATGCTTTAGAAGGTGCAGACTATCCGGACCATGACTGTCGCTGCACAGTCTGGCCCACATGCAAAGATCTCTTAAATCAGCTTCCGTGAAGACACAAAAATTACTGAAAAAAATCCTTATATCTAAATAACCACAAGATCAGGTGAACCAAGCCAAGATGCCACCACTGAAAGTTGGTAATACTCCATCTGCTGCTGGCAGACGGAAATATCCTACTTCACCACCTCGCCAGCCTGTCCACGAAGTATCGGAGGCAGACGGTTGTGGACGTTGTCCCTGATGGTGAAGACGGCTACACTTTCTTCAAAAATGTGGTCTCTGAACATAAGGGGAAACTAATGAGAGAAAAATCGTGTTCTTCTTGTCCTACGTACAATGCCCCTTGTTCAAAGGAATTGCCGAGGTCACTTAAGCTCCCTCGAAGAGCTGAAGTAGCTCATTACTTGATAGTTCCCACTTGTATGCCTCCAAGAGAGACACTTTCGACCAACAGGTGCTGTTTCTTTAAGAGGACGCATATTTTACCACTCCGATTACGCCGCTTTGGGTCGGGCATGCGGTGGAGTATCTATTATGGTCGACGATGGCATCTATTCTGCAGCTGTTACCTTTTGCGACTAGACTGCAGGCAGTAGCAGTCCAGACGTACCTCAGCTCTCTCATTACCATTTGTAGTGTGTTCATTCCTCCGATGCAAAATTTTCGCCTTGCTGACTTAGAAGATATTATCTCCCAGCTCCCACCAGCATTTATCCTTGTTGGGGATGTAAATTCCCACAATGAGCTGCGGGGATCGTCTTGCCGGGATGGCAGAGGTCGTATAATCGAGAATTTACTAACGAACACCAACCTGGTACTGTTTAAAACAGGTGCTCCTGCACACTTCACTACCCATACTGACACCACATCTTCTTTAGACCTGTCATTTTGCATCCCAGCTTTGGTCACCCACTTTGATTGGTGTGTATACATTGACCTTTGTGGTCGTGATCATTACCTGACCATTTTAACCACTCAAGATGATTTACCACCACCTCTTCAATACTGCCCTTTATACTTGTTGAACCTGCAGTCGTTGACGATCGTTTGTTAGCGGTAAATGAAATTTTACTGGTTTCGTATGATTTTGCAAAAACCAACTTGGCTATTGGATGTAAGTGCTGGACACAGTAACTTTACAAAATTTTCGTCGGAAAGTGTAAACTAGGAAAATATGTACTTTTAATTTTCTCTACTGTAGAAAAGCCATCTAATGAAGCTGTAAACAATTTCCATGCAATATTATGCAAGGCTGTAGGAAATCTTCTGAACGTAGGATGTGTTTTCAAGTTTACTGGCTTACAGAAAAGAACATTCACCGAATTTCTGTGATTACATGCATTGCACACATACAGGTTGTGACCGATGCTGTAGGATAGATTTTTCACACTCAGAATCGTTGTATCCAATTATAAGAATACGAACTTTACCAGTGGTGCCCGGGCGCGATAAACACGAACAGCATATGACAAACCAGCTAAGAGGCCGAGAAAGAGTGCTGTGGCGAGCTGACTTGGAATTTATTAATCCAATGACTTATCGTTATAAAAAATAAGAGAGATGAATGAAAAAAATTTGCACGAGTGTGATGCCATTGATTTGGTAAAAAGATGCGAGGCTGAAGCGAACACAGACAATCAATATATTGCTCGGATTTGCGTCCCCGTAGGTAAAATGTTGTGCACAAATCCTAAATTGATATATTATTAGACGCCACGAGCTCAGTAGTGCGTCCTCCCCCCCCCCTTTTTGTCAAATACTGGGCATATGTTCTACTATGCCTGGATTGTTAACATTAACAACTATGTCGGGCCGGATTTCGACTTCATTTCCTCTTGTCAAGATTCAACAATACTAGGCATGTAAATGTCTTAAGTACAAACACTTAGTTTATAAGACCTTACAATGACCGATTATTAGTCGTGTAGTTATTGTCTTCAGCTATGCATTAACTGAAATTGCGTTAAATGCCATGATGTCTGTTTTATCGATCACACTTTTATTACACACAAGCACCTGATGTGGGGTGAACCTCCTCCTGAATGAGGTATCTGTGGCACTCCATTGACAGTATATGACATCCTTTTGGAGTGTCGCAGGTATGACCAGTCCCCCGCACTTTTAACATTAGTAACGAGCTTAGTCAATTGCTGTGTGATGGGAGTATGCCACTTACAGACCTACTCTCATTTTTAAGTGCGGTGGTTTTTTTTTAAATAATATGTTGTAATGTGCTTTAATTGTTATGACTGTTTTAATGTGTTTGCCTGAAATATTGAAGTTTTAGCAAGTTATAATTTTTGCTGCAGTTTTACATTTTAAAGTTTTGGTGTTTTGTCGGAAGTTTAATGGTTTTACTTTTTTCTTAGTGTTTAGCATTGTTTCGTACTTTTAGTGAGTGTTTTATTATTGTAAGTTTCTTTTAGAATTTAGTCGTATTTTAGAATATTAGTCGTATTTTACTATTTGTAGTTTAGTTGTAGTATTTTAGTCTTGAGTATTTTCGCAGTTTTTTTATCTATTTATTTATTTTTAAGTAATGTTGTCTGCACTAATGACGTAGATGTCGAAGTGCCCGACAATAGCAATACATACCTACCCAACTTCAAAGGAACATAAGCCAAACGCATGAAACAGATATTCATAATGGAAAGTGTATATGTTCGTATGGCTTCAACTGACCTTGATAAGATAGAACAAGGTTCTAACACGTGATGATTGTCTTATCGCCTACGGTCTCAAGTGACTTCCAAAAAACGAGAAATTGCCTAGGTCATGCTGCTGTAAATTGCCTCCAAATTCGAAACAGCCAAACACGGAAAATGATGACCAGTCAAATGAAGAGTTTGACTCAAAATGAGAAGTATTTATAGAAACCTTTTTGTAATATTATTTCAATTCCAATACACAACTTAATACGCAGCTTCGGTATTGCTCAAGGTATGGCCAACACCAAGGAAAAGAACGAACTGTATTGCCCTGAATTTGCTAGTTTCATTGTAAGGCGGTATATGGCCTTCGCACTAATGTTGAACTGTATCTTGCCCGGTGTTGTCAAAAGATACAGTAATGCTAGTTTTGAAGTAATGATTTCAACAGGTGAAGCACGGCCTTTTCCCAAAAAATGCACTGCACAAATTTGGACATTTCGTATACCACGAGCTCCGCCGTGAAGAAGACATTTGCAAAGCAATAAGGAATGAAATCCCAAAGGAGTTATCGAAAATAAGAAGTAGAAGGGCCATTGTAGGCAAGGGGAAACAGTCTGCTTCACAGGCAGGTTTTACCGATGTTTGTGTATCTGAAGAAAGTAGAGACCCAGACGATCCTGAAATAGAGGACCGTCGAAGCCATAAGCCACAACTACCGATGATGCCTATTAACCAATTGTCCTTCCTAAAGAAAAATCGACGAAGTGTTTAATGGAAGTAAGGTAGATTATTGTGAAAATGTCTCAGCAGTTGATTTGAATTACATAGATAAAACCGTAATAATGTATGACAACATTCATTTGGTTCAGTATGATTTCGAAACTTTGAATAACGGCAAACAGTTGTAAAATTTCGTTCTTGATGATTGTGTAGTACACGTATTGCAGAAATGCAAACCACAAGGCACTGTAAGTGCACAAAGTAGTGTGTTTGATGCAGATACAGCAAAGGGGGAAGTAAATTCGGAAAAGGAATGCGAGTTGAATTATGTTAGGTAATGCCATAGCTCATTGTGCTTAATAATAGTGAAAATGTTTTAGCATTGGTTGTCGATCGTCGCAGACTACCTCCAAAAACAATTTATATGCCTTGATCCTGATGGCTGTGCCTCACGAAGAGCAAGCAATTTTTACGTTTAATATCAGCGTGCAACAATGCCTGTAATGAGTCAATAGATGTAGAGGTTTGGATATTTTTGAACCCACCCATTCATCCGAGGTAGAAAAATATAACTACAACTGTGGAGTGTTGGTTGTGTTTTTGGACATTGACTTTGATTGAGATGCGTATAGGCAAACATTGAGGCAGCTGATTTTGGATTCATCGAAGGTAAGGGAGGAAGTCATTGTAGAACAAAATACCTCAATTCATAGACCCCATGACCAGGCAATGAAAAATGGCTTGTTGTTCAACTCTACATATTATAGTGCTGATGAAGACATTGTTGCCTACTTTTAAAAACACCTATAAGGTTACATTCAGAAGTACTACCTACCTATCGTACAGTAACAGCAATCCACTTACCCAGGCCGCAGTAGATGCCTGGAGATTGCAAATAAGAAATTTTATGATTCAGTATTTGTCAATTATATTTTTACCAGCTACGGTTGCTTAAAAAACCCACATTTTTGGGGTAACAATTATGACAGTAAATATTTCGGTGACATACATACTAGAGAGTATGCTATCATGCCATATTTTGTTGACAATGGTCATTGGATTTTGCTCGTAACCAACATTAAGAAAAAAGAATTGTATCACCTAGGCTCACTAAGAAAGGTTAAAGATAGCACAGTAACTGAAAAGTTCTTAAGTTTTTTGGAATATAGAAATAAGTTCACACCCAACCACATAACTGTCTCAAATTGTCACTGAGAAATAATTGCCGGATGTACACCACAGAAAAATTATAGCGTTAGCTGTGGGTTGTTTATTGTTTGTGTATCATGGATTTTAAAACTTAGGTCATTTTCTGAACCCTTTTCACCAGAAGAGCTGAAATGCTGGTTACTGGAAGCAATTATAAAATACTCTGCAAATATGGTTGACATTTATAATGTGGTAATAAAGAGTAAGAGAGTAAGCGAAGATGGCTTATGTGTAACAGGTGGAGTATTTTGAGCCTTGTTTGAAACACGGGAAGATGTAAAAATCTGATAATTTTGTGTTCATTTGTGTTATGCACTTTAATTTCACCTGTTGACTGAAAAAAAATGATGAATCTATCTTGATGATCCCAATTATCTTGCTTTTGAATATTGCAGTCACTCTGCGCAAATAAATAATTCATTAGCAGAAGTTTCATCGTCTTTAGGGTCAAATAAATATTGATTTTAGTGAAGAACAGCATAGCGATTCACATGCCTTTCAAGCATAAGTCAAGAAAGGGTCACCAGTACATGCTGCAACAACGACAATAATACTATGTATGGCACAATGTGTGCTCTCTGGTAAAGTTATTGCTCTGCAAAACATGTAACACTTAACGTGAAGTGATATGTCTGAAAATAGTGCAATGGTAAAGTGCAGCAATGGTATAATGTATTGCACTATTATGTGTTCTCTTATAACTATTTTGCACCGACCAGCTGAATGACAAGCAAAGGCAACATGTGTGTAGTATTATTAGTAAAAACCTCTCTTGGCATGGTCAAGTCAATGTTGAAACAACTGGAATAGCACCAAAGTTATGATTAAGATAAAATGTACATAATGAACCAATTCCCACAGACTTCTAAATTTTATCTATATAAATGGAAGAAGTCAGTAACGGTGGTGATAGCATAGGTATTGTGAAGCAAAGCTCTTAATTTGTGATTTGGGAGAAATTGTTTGACTTACCTTTCATGAATCCAAAGATAAAATTCGAACATAGACTTGAATTTATTGTTTGTGTATGTTGAAATGCTTTCTTAATCATTGACTGTGTGTGATAGTATGCACATTAATGTGTGTTACAGCCATTTGAACATTGTTATGACTGCACATTATTTTTCAGTAGAATCAATTAAATTTAAGCTAATTTAATTATCTGCGACCTATGGCATCAGCAGTCGGAAGGATGTAATAGTAATGCAGACTTTTAGGTTATTTGCGGATGTAATGTATTACAAGTGGTAACATTTTTATTTATTGCAATGTTAAGGAATCCAATCGCTGTATTGTTACGAATGAATATTTTATTAACTCTTAAAGTGAATACAGCTGGTAGAACATTCTCTATTTTGATTGTTTCCCAAAGGCTTAACGATTAGTATGCCTCACCTTTTGCGAAAAGTACTACAACCTGGCCTTTCTAGCTCTTACGTTCGGATAGAAGAATAAAAAAAATTGCTTTGCTGTACTAAGTAATCTTTTAAGTTGTTCCTCAGAAAAAGTGCACACGACACATAAAACTGCTTGCGTTCATAGTTTTTTTTGTGCTGCTATGTATATTGACTGTTGAAGTCAGTTGTATACTCAGTGGTAGCTTAAGAGTAAGGTTAGGACAATGCCGGCGGCAACCCGGGCGCTGGCTCATAAGGGACGCCCAATGAGGTCAACAATTTTGTTGCGGTTTTAACTGTTCTGAAGAATTATAAAGTTTTATTTACAGTTAAGTGTTAGTAACATATCATTTGCGTGAATAAATTGTTATTGGTAATTGGCTTAAGGACAGAAATGAAGCAAGATGTTGATGACAATTTCTAGCATTTAAAAACAAATTAAGAGGAGTTGTGTTTCCTAGTTGCTATTTGTACCGATGCCCCTGGATGAAAAGTTTACATTAAGCTGCCTATGTTTATACTACTTACTAATTAAGAATTTTTATGTTTTTCAGTATAATTATTTTGGAAAGGAAACAACATATCTACTGGTACATTACATGTAACAAAATTTGTTTTACTTTTTCAGTTGTATGTAAATCGGTAAATTAGTTAATGCATTGTGGATGTACATAAGAATTAGTTCTAAAAAACTTTCTACAGACTTTGAATGAGAATATGTTGCTTGGGAATATTTTTGGTAGTATTAATTTGATAGTTTTTGTGCTGGTAATTTTAAATGCACGTGATTCAGTGCAAAAGTAATTTATAATGGCAACCCTAATTTCCCTGTTTGTGCGCTGCGTGCCAGTATATTTTTTTATATAAAACTGTATAGTTAGTATGTTAAGATAGTAGTACTTACAGTACATATTATATTGCTTACAATAATTATTTACTTCGAGTAATAAGATATGAATACTTGTTTATCTGAAGTATCTAAAAAGTGTTAATTACATTGAAGATGTTTGTCGTAATGTTTCTATTGTAAGCATTGCTTATACTTGGTTTTTCCTAAAATATATCTAGCATTCGAGTGTCTGGGTAGCATTAACTTTTTGCTCCTCAAGAGTACGCAGAAATGCTTGTTGATTCTCGGTGGTGTACTGGACCGCTTTGCACATTATTTCTGCACGTATAACCAAGTCGTACGTTATATCGAAGGGTAAAAATTTTAGTTGAAAAAAAAAAGTACGGTGTAGTGAGGCAACTTCTCGCAGGTGCGCAGAATGGATTACTGCTGAGGTTGGGTACCCATTTTCAAGGAGCAAAGAGTTAACATGACTCAAGACCTGTGTTTAGTATAAGGTCCATTCTCAAAGTTTAAAAGGCACCACAAAATATTTTTTTATACATAATGAAAATGTTCCAAGATGTCAAATGTGTACTAAGAAAAAAATGTGCCCAGCAAAACATAAATATTTATTTGTGATGTGCATGTTTTTGTAATTTATGTATAAGCAATGTCTCAAAATCGAGATTTTTAACTGTCAGATGAAATGTTTAAAAGTACAAGTTCCTCAAGAATGAGAAAATGTAGTCAAATACAACATAAACACTATCTCCAAAGTCACTTTATTCATTTTGGAATAGTAATCTCACTAAGTTTGTTCATGAATTTGTAGGAAGATCACTAGAACTTGTATATTATGTATACCTACAATTCTTGAGAAATTTATATATTCATTCGACTTATAAGTTGAAAATTGTAGTTCATTAACATTTTTTACGCAAGTATTATTTGTTTGCCTAACCAGGAAATGATCAACTTGAACAGTATTAGGACTACAAATAGGCTGTGAGAAGAGTGATCACGACTGGCAGTCCTTTGATGTGAGCAGCGGGTAGTTTGCATCTTTAAGGAAACATTTTATGTAAGAATAGTCTCAATATTGTACAATTATTTGTATGATTTCCATTCATAACACGGGCTGTAGTTTTGCTAATGGTGGTAATATCATCATAGCTGAGCCCAGATGGAAGGGTTTACTTCATATTCTTTTTGATGTAATAGTATGAAACATGAAACATCCTTTTGATAACTGTTTATTAATGGTAAATTTGGTAATATTCTATACTTGCATGGACGACTGCGATCTAATGGAAATACCATTATAAATAAATTAACTTAGTGTGTATCACTTTATTTTATAACAAGAAGGTTGGCTTTTCTTAAATGTAGTAAAATATTGTAGTAGATGATACTTTAAGGAACTTCCATGTACTATTGTCATTTCAATGAAAATCTGTCATCCGACAGACATGTCTAATTTATGAAATCGAATTGTCCATACTGCACTTCATCACAGCTGGTCTACTATGATTCATTGTGGTAGCTTGCACACAGTTGCAACTAAGGTGGAGAAATGTGAGGTACATGGAGCAAGTAGTTGCTCGCATTTGACATGTTTTCTGTCTACAGAGAGCTGTGTGAATACTAGTTTTAATAGGTCCTCATCATAGCCTGCTATTGGAACATCCACTAAGGTCATATGAGTTGGTATTCCAGAGAATGCTATGAAAAAGTTGATACAACTGCTTGCCAAATGTTAACACACACCCCATTTCAAAGGAAAAAATATAATGTTCAAAAATTTTTATAAACAAATAACATATAATACTTGCAAGTTGGTATAATGCTATCATGTTTACAGAATTAAATTATATTAAGTCGTGAAGTTGTGATGTTTTTGGAAATATCATGAGCTTGATGAATCCAATTGATTTCATATCACTTACTGCTTATCACATAAAACTAGGCTTGTGCAAGAATGATGCCGTCGTACGAACTTACCGATGTCAACTTTATCGATTACTTCAGCTGAGAGCCTCGTAATCGACTCCCACTCTTCCTACCCCTTTTCCTGTATCTGCCCCCCTCTCTCGCTCCTCTACTGCTGCCTGCCTCTTCCCCTCCCTTCCTGGGTCGGATCGGCCGATCGGCCTAGGAAGGTAGACTGGCTTACTTGGACAGCTGGCAGCAAGGGCGACAGACTTCTCTTTCCCATCCCACTGCAGGTCAGCTAGGAAAATTAAGTAACCTTCCACTATGTGGAGTAGTGTTTGAGTCATTGGCTGAAGCTTATAAAGTGTATCTTTGTTGTCATGTTGCTGCAATGTATTGTCATTGACATGAAGTTTCTACAGAATAGCTTCAGACCTGTCTCTGCCAGAGATCTGAATGTAAGTATTATGCCTGAAGCTATGAACAGAGTTCCAGTAGTCCTTTCAGGATGGAAGACTATGGTAACCCATCAGAAAATTTATGACAAAAAACACCAGCAGTTATTTTTTTTTAGGTTGAGTGCCTTACCTTGTGTAGCATACAAGTTGGTTTGGTAAACTATGGGATGAGTGATTTCTTCGATCAACCCTTGCAGAGATCGGTAGGTGTGTTGCAGTTTCCAAATTTTTCTTCAGCAACACGTGAAAAATGTATATATATATATGTATATATATGTATATATGTATATATATATATATATATATATATATATATATATATATATATATATATATATATATATATATATATATATATATATA
>PNEQ01065687.1:22165-62662 GCA_003012365.1 Medauroidea extradentata | reverse complement strand
TTTAAGGTCGCCGTGAAACTAAGTAGGCATTGGCCTCTAATTTTACAATAATAATGGGATACATTCTGGGCGTGTTTATACTTCCAATTTATGCCAGGAACATTAAAATCACCTACGAGAACAATGTGATGAGAATAAGCTGTTAATTTATTCTCAAGAAAAGTCAAGTATTTCTGAAAATCTTCAACATTACTATTTGAAGGAACATAAATACATCCAATAAGAATTTTATATTGAGACGTAACTGCTATTTCTACCCATATGGCTTCAATATGTGGATCTGATAAATCATGCCTAAGAAAAGAAAATGGAAAAATGTTTTTATCAACTGCTATTAATACTCCACCACCTCGGCTAAAATACGTGAGTTCGGAATTTCTATCGTTCCGGAATATATTATAGTGTTGAGGGAAGTAATGAGAGTAAACGCTATTATTGTTAAACCATGTTTCAGTTAAGCATAATAATAATAATAATAATAATAATAATATTAATAATTGTATTAATATTAGCACAACTGGAAGGATTTGAATTTAAGTGGTGATATTATACTTGATATTCATGAAGAGGTGTTTATTTCGCTCACTCATACAATTTACTAAAAAATTAACTTCGATCGGATGGTCTTTGCAAATGGCCCGATGATCCAGCGTGAGGAAGTAGGAACACAGATTACCTCACATCGGTGGTTTCCTCTGATGTTTACTAAACAAAAATATGCAAACGGATAATGACTGCAGCCTTTCTAGAATAATAAGGAAAATTTAAGTATTACATAATTATCTGTAAAATTTGGTTACGTCCAGAAAAACCCCACATGTTGTAAAGCTGTGATATCTTTAACGCTATTTCATACACATACCAAGACTGAATATTCCATGGAAGCCATGTTGCTACGTAATTACACTGAAAGAAAAGTTTGTAGGTAGGGAGTCTCCCCTGAAAAATTATTTTGTAGTGACCACTAAATAATTTTGTGGTGGCCACAATATTTTAGTGATAACAACTAAAAGATTTTGTGGCGACTACAAAATAAATTTTGCATTGTGAACACTCACAAAATATTTTGCAGCTGCCACAAAATATATTTTCCGTTTATATTTATATAATGATAGAGCACACAAACGTATAGCAAAAATTTAAAATGAAATATAAATAAAAAATGTATGTGTACATGTCTGACAATCGCGTAACAGAAATGAACAAGTTGGCATAATATCAGCCAGACATTTTTGTGAAGTGTACAATCTAAGTACCAATTTCCGTTAAGTGTACTATCATTTCAGTGGTAACCTTGACCTACTCGGAATATTTATTTTGGTGCCACTTGGTGAAGAAATGGCAATCTTTATCTGGATGGTTCTAACTTAAGGGTTTTATACTTTAACAGAATAATTTATTTCTTCTCTAAATGTATCAAAAACACATATTTTGAGTCGGTCAAAGTTACTCCTGCAGTCTGTGTTTGACGATTGTTTATAAAAACAGCGAAGTTAACATGCAGTACGCCTGACTAAACTTCACTCACACCCGAATACTTTGCTGCTCTTGCAGTTGCTTTTTGCAGAGGCTCGAGCAGACATGTATATGTCGCTTTTTGTGGTGCATTTAAAGAGCAAACACCCAAGTAAACACACAACAGATATTAATTTTTTTCCAGAGTAAGCAAATTAGAGCTTTGAAGTACAAAGAAATAGTCTGTACAGGGAATACGATATAAAAAATTACAACGATTCTCATCACACCCAACTGGGATGATATCAAAATCAATCTCGAATTAAGAAAAAAAAATGTTTACCTTATTTACCTTAATATCTTAAAGTATAACATACATTTAGTCTATTTTCAACCATTATCAAAAATGTAAATGAATTTCAAGGGTACATTTACCCACAAATGCACAAAAAAATTCAGTATGATCTCGATTTCAAAACCCAAAGTCAATGTACTGTGTACTATCGACAGTACTATGTAGTGGATATAAATCCGTATGCAATATGATACTAGTACAAGACAAATTGACAATAATTTCTTGACCAGCCAAACATATGTTACTTGTCTTTGAACAGTTAATTAGTCTTGAAATTGCCGTCCGTCCAAACCTGTTCCGCTTGGCACAAAAGTTGGCCTAAAAACTAGGCCCATCACTGAGCCCAGCTAAGCCTTTGAAGATACCAGAAGAGTAGGTGAATTTTTCTCCTACTCCAGCTCGTATCCGAAGCACAAAGCGCACACACATGTACCATCAAAATAGGAAGGTATTTACTCAAAAAAACGTACACCTCTAAAGACGTACTAGTTAGTGCAATAAGCACTCGGTATAAACGGAACAACATGCCGATAACATTAGCTACAACACCCGTTTTGCCGCGTTCGCTTACAATCACAATGTGAAGTCCTCATTTTAAATTTCCAGATCAGCCGCCTGGCCGTTTTGTTTCCGAAACTCCCGGCCTTCATGCTGCTTAACACAGTAATTTTTCACCAACCATCAATACTGCACTCGCCTTACAAGTTTACTGTAACAGCGATCCATATTATAATAGGCTAAGACACAACATTAGAATGACTAGTTTCTCGCCCAAGGTTTTTAAAGTAATCTATTAATTTGTGACGTTATACCGAAATAATTTCTAACAATTTTAAAATAATTTTTTTTGTTTACAAATTGTAATCATCAACTCAGGTTAAAACATAAATAAAAATGAGGCTGATTACTGCGACACTGAGTTTTAAAAATACTTGTTGGAATCACAGTGATGTACGTGAAACCCGCTAACTCTTAAGAAAGTGTCAGCAATTAGACTGTAACTCCATCAACACGATATAAAGATAATTTTGTATTGACAAAAAATGTAATAGTTATTGTTCTTACAGATAAGCGATTTGAGTACTTTCTGCTAAATAGAATGTTATGATTACAAATACATAAGGTTATTACAGTTTAGTACATTATTCTCTACAGTAACGTTGTGGAAAACATACATAAGTTGTGTAATTTTTACAGACTCTGAAAAAACTGTCGATAAATACCCTAAATTTCTCGTTTTATTGTTGGTAGACCATGCTGGATTACATAAACGTGTACGTTATCATTAGTAAACAATACTGTTGGCTTTATAACAAGCTCCGATATCGCAATAATGTGATGAAATTCACAATTATTTGCATAACTCTTACCACAGTGTGTTCTGGTCATGCGACAAAATTTATTATTAAAACAGACAAATATTTTAACAATATTTATACTTTTCTTCCAAAGTTAAAAATTATCACACATCGTGCAATTATTTATTTTTGCCGCAGACGTCTGAAGTAGGTTAATCTATGGGAACAAATAACTTCACTGTAATACTAACTTCAGAACACTCAACTCAGCGAAATTTATTTTTAATTTTAGCCCTTGTTACCTCAGTAATTTTTCTTTTAAATAAAATAATTTTGGTTGTATCTTCGTGAAATGCTCCATCTGGGATAGCACACTAAACTACAGAAAGAAATTCCCGTTTTGAATTTATAGAACAAATTTAACTAAAAATTTCTCAATTAAGTAAATGTGAAATATGCAACGGTACGTTGGAATTTCAAAAACAAAATTACGAATGGTAATGGTGATTTAGCAATGAGGCTTATCAGAATTGCAACATCCATAATGAAATTTTTGTTATGACCTTTAACTTTTCAACGTATTAAATAACACTATGTTTCAATGACATGCGTTAGTACATGTGCATTATTGATATTCTTATTATTATTTCATTGTGCCTTTTATTTGTCCTTGCATACGTTATCAGAGGGAGGCGTAAAACTTCGCCAATATTCGGTTAAGTATTCGTTTTCCCTATCCTGTTTACGAGGGCTAGTCGGGAATGTTGAGTTCATGTCAGCATTCCCCGCTCTAATCCCTTGGACCACGGATTTAGAAGAACAGGTCTGAAAAAAAACTGGACTCCCTTGTTTGCTGATAGAAACTGAAATTCCAGCTGACGAGTGTTCCTTTGCAGTGGTTAGCCTGACATGCGCTCGTACGAAAACTATTCAACCGAATAAATGTTTTATTTATTATTTTTTTTTGCATAAAGCTACTGTCAATATAATGTGTAAGGTTTGGACAGTGTTTGGCACATTTATGAATTTTTTACTTTGCGCAGAACAGTAGTAAACAAGTGACATTGTTGTAAAACTTCAGTTTGTGTCAATGGTAGATGTAAGGAAACTTGTTATTTAATGCAGGCTTACAAGTGATACAACTGTCAATAGAATAACATAAATTCTACGTGTTGTTTTGTAATTTATTTGATAAGATTTGTAACCGAATAAGGTAGTTAATTTTAACATTTGAAACAATTTGACAAGTTGTCCAACCCGTTAGTGCATGGCAACGCCCAAGGCAAGAACTTGTAAACTTATCATTCGTCTGCGGATATCAGTTCAATGAATTCTGAATAACGTCCGTATGATTACTTAGGCTTGAATTATTCCGCGCGAGACGAAATGTGTTCGCTTTTGCGGGCCGACGCACCTAATGATTCATATCTCGATTTCCTCCCCTCTTAGACATCATCGTCTACCAAATATATTTCTTGTCTTGCTCAAATGGGCAGTAACCCTTCAACAGTCCAACTAGCAATGGGGCGTCTGCACTTAGGTGAAGAGGGACGACAATAATTGTGTGTGGATGGGCGGGGTAAAATAGGAGCATTGTTAAAACGACGCAGGCTGCTAACAGACCTTCCTGATGGCTACAACACTTTTCCCTTCCAGTCTCTAAAAACTAAGGCACGCTGTAAAAATATTGTTCTAAACAGTAGTAATTAATATATACACAGTATGCCTTACTTGCCATATTTATGCTATATATAGACAACAAATCTTGAGCGTTCTTACTACGGTATACATAAAATTGTTAACCTAAAATTTTATATAAATACTACAATTTA
This sequence comes from Medauroidea extradentata, assembly GCA_003012365.1. Lineage (NCBI taxonomy): Eukaryota > Metazoa > Arthropoda > Insecta > Phasmatodea > Phasmatidae > Medauroidea > Medauroidea extradentata. Next base: position 57,722 of record PNEQ01065687.1, on the reverse strand, counting down.
TGTACGAGAAACCGATTCACCATGCCTACTTTCTCAACATTCCTCTGTATCATACGCGTGATAAGTTCACAAGTAATTGTATTATTGTGTATACCTACAACTCGTCTGTTAAATACTCAAAATAGATATTCCACAGCTATTTACATCGCATTATTTTTCTAGTGCCATAAAATTATAGAAATTAAAATATGTCAGTTTGCTGTAAAACTAGTGTAAGTACTTATTAAAGGTATTTTAAAGGTTCATACTTTATTACAAACCTGTTTTTAAGCAAAATTACATTCGAAACTTAATAAGATCAAAATATTAGGCCCCTACTCAAATTGACATGGTGAAAATTTGCGTTGGGGAACGCGGTATATGTTTTTTGCGCGTCTTTTAAGGATTTATTTTAAAATTTCAGTTCTAAGTCAAACTAGTCAGGAATTACCAAATCTGTCGGAGAGGAACCACGAAGCAGATTGAAAAAAAGAACCATTTAAACCGACAGTGCATGACCATTAAACGTTAGAAACCGTTTAAAATGACTGTATACGTGATGAAAGAACATAAAACAATGAAATAGTGATTTGAAACGTCTGTATTTGACTTTATTGCTGCCAGACGTTTCTGCACACATTTAGTATACTTTGAAATGTTCTCGATGGGCCATTTTCGGAAGTTGAGAGGCTGTTGTCTTGTTTTCTTGTAAGTGTAGACTACATAGGTGTATTACGTGTTGAAGTTATGTTATGTTTGCTGATTTTATGTCATTTATAAATGTATTCTGTATTGTTTGTATGTAAAGTTGTCCATGTCTGTTTGGAACCAGACATAGTTCAAACTAACTGGCTTAAACAATGAGAAAAGAACACGTGGTACAAACATGTCTTGAAGTACTTCACGAGATATCTTACATCAATGGTCGAACTTAATTTTTAAATACTAAAATGTCCAGACGTTAAATAATATTTACTACTAATACGAAATTATAAATACTTTCTTTACTCCAAATAAGATAACGAATATTTCCAGGGCGTAATACATTTAACGTCTGTTTTTTTAACCCTTATTGTCCCCACGTAAAATACATATTCTGAGTTGTAATATGTATGAAAATGTGCGCAAGAAACCGGAATGGTTTCATCGCTTTTAAGAAATCATTTTCGAATGATTGTTTGCGCCTAAGACGTCAGAAGTTATTTCGAAACATACGACATTGTGAAAAATATTTGCCATTAAAAGTTAATACAGTATATATATATATATATATATATATATATATATTTGAATTCCCTGGTAATGGCAATTTGTAAAGCGTGTAACGCTGAATTTCACGTGGCCTACGGACAGTAAATTATCTTAAAATACACATAAAATTGTAGAGACATTATCAAACGTTGCAAGCACTAACTGCTATTGAGAGACAATCTTTTTTACCCCTTCTGGTTTCAAATGCACCTGCATCACGCATTACACTTTATTTTCATTAATAATCAACGCGAACACCATACACTTACGAGGTCAAGATAGTTTTAGACATTGTTGGGGTTTAACATCGTTTTACAAAACCAATTGAGATAGGCAAATCCGTGTAATGTTGTTTGCATAACCATTAACTTTTTTTTTTAAATAAATCGTTAGTGTGTTACAAAACATAATTTCCTTAAGGAAGTATTTGTCAAACTTGCAAAGATAAATCAGCCTAAAAAATATGAAGTGATTCGCTTTCTGTCTCTTCCCCTCTTAAATTCTCTCTCTCACTATTTGTTGTTCTGTCTCTCTCGCCCTCTTAATTTTATCTATATTTCTATACATATTTATTTGTATATATACACACACACACATATATATATTATTTTTATTTATGTATGTGTCCTACTCTTTACACGGAGTATTAATTATAAAAAAGAGAGGACTATTTTTACATGCGTATAGACAGAATCATTTATATGATAATTTCACTGATACTAATATATATTTACAAACATTTGTTATTTTAATTTGACGCAGAACTGTTGACTATCACTGGTCAACGGAAAATCCCCCGTGCATGCAAATTTTGGTAACACAAAACAAAACAAGTTTATCGCTAATCGTATAACATATAATGTGTGTGTGAAATTAATTAGAACGTTAAAGAAACAACTTAGTATCTCACGCTTAGAACAGATAAATATCGAGTTGTTGGAACAACCATGTAGTAAACTACTAAAGCGTTCAGTACGTGCCGTACAAAACTACTTCATACAAAGACCTTCACTTCGTTGTATAACATGGTGTTAGGTAACCGAGATATCAAGTTTTATATCACTGCATTGTAAGCAGAAACCAATAATTCATTTAACTATACAAACGTTCAAATTCTTGTTTCCATTAGAATAATGCACAAAAATTAATTTCGCTGCTGTAGTTTTTGTTTTAAAAAAGATAGTTCTTAAGAAAATTCATCAGCCAGTTAATTTGGTATTCTTCCCACGCATATTAAAAAAATCAACGTGTTTGTCTAAGGAATTCGTTCGTATTAGACACATCGCGAATTTGTTCAAAACATGTCGACATTTCGCTGATATCACTTATACCTGTGATATAAACAGACAAAATACATCAGACACCGTTAGTTACAAAAAAAAATCATAACTTTAGAAAACAGTTGTGAAATAGAGCTTCTTTCACATATTCCGCTGTTAGCATTGCCGGAAGTGTAAGAATTAACATTACACTACATTATGTTTCAGACAGTCTGCTTGGATAAGAGTTGATTTCAGCCGTTATTATAAACCCCTCAAATAGTTGTTCACGTGTGACGTAAATCTCTGATAAACAGGCCTCATAACGAACAGAAAGTATACTAATATTCATATTTAGTAATGTAACCATATATACACAGAAAACAATTGATTAATTTATAGTGCCAACATTCCAAAAGCGAATAAGTTAATATTCACTGATTTTCTAGTGGCTTATAAGTCACTAAACAAGTTTAAACTGATCCATACAGAATCTGTGAAAACCAGTGAAATAATAGCGAATATGTACCCGTTCAGATTGAGATTGTATGAAATTATTCAAAATGTGTGTGTTCTTTTGACGTCAAAAAATTTTATCATCTCCAGCATCAGCGGACACAGATTTAATTTTATGCACGACGAAAAAAATTCCAAAAGTCCAGGATATGAAGCGTACAGAACAAATAATCAATAAGCTGCTACGTATCAGCTCACGCTATTTGTGTATCTAATGCCAACATCCAGTTGAAATTAAGGAACTAACAACCGAAATGCTTGTTACCATTGTGTGCTTTTCAGTACTGTTACACAGTATATAATCACGTATAACACACAATATGTGTATTAAACTGTTACTCTCTAAAATGTTTTGAACATGATGGATACTTTTAAATTCTTTAAATTTTACGTTCTACCTCAGGTAAACATGATCTCTTTAACATTATTTTAGTACAACGTTTTATAAATTTCCGAGCCGGAAATCGCTAGGAATGTTTTAACTTTTTTTTCAACTATATGCGTTGAAGAGAACTTTTTTATGTTATTTATTCTAGCACTACAAAACTAAACATTTATGTTGAACAATGTTTGATAGCTGGCTCTGAAAATTATGATTTTGCTTGTCCATGGTATCCCGAAAAAGATCCAAGAAGATGTTGGTCTGGTCACTTATAAAAACCATGGCCGAGGCTCTCGCAGTTCCTGCCATTGTGTTAATTAGTGCGTCCCTGACTACAATGACGTAAGATTCACTTTCATTACCTTAACTTTAAAAGAGAACAGCTGCGCAATTATGTTACAGGATAGTATAGTTTTCGAAAATTATTTTTCTTCAGTTAACTTCCATATTAGTTCATGTTTCTTCAGATAAGCCTTAAGACTTCAACTAGAAATAACAAAAATTCAATTTGACAATGGACAAATCTTGTGCAGCCTTATGTGAAATATGGACGTAGTTGTGCAACAAGAAACTAAACCACGAAGTGATTAACATTGAGATAATCGTGCCGTAGGGAAGAACGTCCAAAATGTGTCCTGGAAAAAGAACAATCATTTAATCATAACATCAAAATAAATATAAGTGTCCAGAAAAGCTGTTCATATAAGGTTTAGAATATTTGACCTTGAATAACTCTTTTCCACTGAACTGTGAGTTGATTCCTTTTTACATAACTTCATCCAAATGCAGTAGCTGCCAACTTGCAAACAGCTCACGCTCAAATATACATAATAATGTAGCGTCTAGTCAACAGGTTGGTGAATCCACGTTATTTTTTACGTCTTCACATATGTGTTAACAAGTGTCTGGATAACACAAATTGGTTGAAAATATAATGTAATCGAGACTTACATAAGTGCAATCCTTATATGTCTCTTTAGCTTGCCATGTGGGTAGCTGTGGTGTTAAAACAGTGGAGCGCAAGGATACGTGGAAAACTGACGTGATATTTTCGCGCGGGCTGCCCCTTCTAAACCAGCAACCAGCGGTACTGCGGAAAAAATTTGGCGCAGGACTCCAAGTTGCGAGACGATTTGTCTAGGCTCCAATTCATTACCACACATAGTCAGACACCGATCGAAATTTTTGTCGTCAAATGTCACCAGCAAATAAATTCGTCCAATCGTCAGCTGAAGTGGATAGGGTGAATTAATGAATCTATTAACAATACTGCATAGTACTGTGGTTTAAAAAAAGGGCCCCGAAAAGAAAATAATCTTAATGAACTTACATATACACATTCACACAGGATATTCATAAACAACCGTATAATACACAAGGCTAAATTGAAGACTAAAATGTAAGTTGCAAAAAAATGTTGTAGGACGATATTTTACGTGCACGGTGAGGCAACACTGCACAGAGAAAGTCCCCTCTTGCAGCCCACTTCCAAGTATGATTGTATGTATGTTTCATCGAGTAAATGCGTAGAATCATGTTTAGACTGCTCGGGATTTGAGCCTGTGCCCATAATTGGTAAGTATCAATCAGAGACGTAACATTTATGGTGTTTCTTTTGAATAGACCATTGTTATTATCAGATATGTTGGAGGACTCGAAAATTATGCTTCTTTTACAAATAAATAAGTTGTTTAAGATGTAAACAGCAATGCCCTTAAATGCTTTGACATTCAGTACAGAGAACTTAGAAACACGTTTAATAAATTGACAATAAAAAGTTAATTTGTAACCCATTTCGTTGCCAATTGTGTGGGTTAGTAATTAATTTACGCGGATATGACGAAGTTTTGGGCCTATTCGCCTAAGCAATCATTACAATTTCCGAGCACATGTCCGCATATCATGTTCTTTGAACAAACCAGATGACTTTATGTTTAGTTTTCCGGTGTATATCTGAGTAAACGAAAACCAGTATATACATTTTAAAATGTTAATAAATTGAAAACACGAAACCAAAATCACGCTGTGGTTACAAATTTAAATAATCTTAAATGTGTGCTGTAATTGACTAGACAGAACGTACATTAAAACTGGCACATAAATGAATATTACTTTTTGTATTTTGCGGCTATCCCAGAAGTCCAAACGAATTCAGTTACCATGAGACCGTGTACAGTGGTAAATCACATATTTTTGCGGCTGTACATTTTAATTAGTAGCAAACATGTTTAAGTGAAAAGAAACCATTTTTTTACGACAGCTAGAACATAAAATATAAATTATTTGATTCGTTGTTGAATTAAATGATTTTTTCAGTGCCACGTTAACCAAATATGAAGAATAAATATCAGTTGAAACTTGGCACATGGTCGTGCCGACGTTCCATTCGCAAATTTAAACTGATTCGCCGACTGGTTTAGTCGTTTAACTGAACTGTATTTACGGCGTTGTTTCTCTCAGACACGGAGAGCATCTATCCGGATCAAACGTCGAGATTAATATATTCATCGATTCGGGCCGGTGTATCGTAGGCAGGACATCACGATGCAAATTAGTAGTGACAGGACTGGTGCCTGCTGTAGGGCAAGGAGGGAGGGGGTTTGGTGTCATTGGTAAGGGGGTGGGAAGAAGGGGAATTCGCAGCCAGGGCAGTCTGGACGCGATTGGCAAAGTTTTCGTCAGCAACGCGAATGACTAATCTCAATCCATCATGAGGTCACTCGAGGTGGGAAACCTTCTCGAGTATTAAAAACAAACATTTTAAATACAGCAATTATTTATTGCTTCGAATATTATATGAGTCAAGTGAATTATCTATGATCAAGAAGAGTTGTGTATAAACATTTAAGGGTTATGGAAAGGTATGATGTGGAGCGGACGAATAGAATACACAATTGTCGATAAAATCAGAATTTGACGAGTAGATATTTAATTAATTCACGTATGTTTATACAGCAATAGGTGGTATTATGCTGTGCCTTCGAGTAAAAAAATTAAACACGACTTTTAGAAAAATAACAAATTGAAACCACAAAATCTGTAAAAAAAAAATAAAACTTGACTTTTAAATTTTAAATGTACTTTCCAAGTCTCTATAGTAACCTTGATGTTAACGGATATTACAAATATTTCTAAATCAAAACGCGAGTAATTTGAAATTTGGTAACTACAGAGACCCGGAAATTATATTATAAATTTCAAAGTTAAAGTTCCCCATTATTATGGATTTTGTGTTTTCAAGTCCTTATTTATTCAAAGCCGTTTTAAATATTTTAATCAAAAGCAAAGCTGTGTGAAAAGGCGTTCGTTAATAAAATATCTACTCGAAAGAAACAATCTAATCGCATTATGATGGGTATTTCAGATTTTATTGACGGTTGATTGTTCTGGTCGTTCGCTCGACATCTTACCTTCCCATACCTTTTAACACTCTTTTACGATAGTTAAAAGAAGGTACGTTGTAATTACCGATATCAAATGGGAAAAATATTATACGGCGTGGGCTAGGATTCGAAGAAATGCTAAGTTATATTGTTAAGGGCGCCACCTGTCTGCGTGTTAAAAGTTCCGAAGCGAGGGAGCTATAAGGGCGATTTTGAAGCGTATCAAATGCCGCAACGTCACAACGAGGGCATAGGTGCAGGATACCCGCCAATCAATTTTTAACAAGTCCTTAAGGCCTCACTCCTCAATTTTGCACTAGTATCGAAAAGATTCTTTTAACGCAAGTTAATACATATATCAGTAATTCATTCTTACAGTTTTAAGACTTCTGTATAATCGTTTGTATCTGAATTTTTCTGTCGCAATATACCAAACGAATTTTTATATATTTGCTCCCGAAATATCGCCTATTTTGTTGTCAAAATAAGCCAAAATTAAGCAAAATAATTTTTTGCTAGCAAACGGTACATTATTTTAAAAAAAAAGCTTTGACTGTACACAGTCTCAAATTTTTTCGAAGCATTCAGTTGAAAGTAATATTCGAGTTTCTTGCAATTGTTTGAAATAAATTAAAGATCATGGTCTTAAAGCGATGATCATTTATTTTTATTGGTAGAAACATTGTAGCAAATTTGTTTGCACGTTTTTTTCGAAGTTTCACATACATCCAGTTAGTACATTTTTAAATATGGTAGTCTAAGTAAGACTTTTCAGCTAAGTTACAAGACTTCCAAATAGCATGTTTGATGAACATGTAACCATGACAATTACACTCCGACAATATCAGAATTTCTTTGCCGTTTCGGACATTGACACAATGAGAACACGTTGAATAGTTAAGTTTAAATAAGAATTTTCGAACACACTACTACGCATATGATGCCCGTAGTTGTTGGCGCCATGATATAAAAAAATCTGCATGAAATAATTATATATGACTGGCTATGTCGATCAAATCGTAAACAGTGGAAGCCGTGAAATATTACAGTAGTAATTAATACGATATTTTCTAGATTCGACTTAGTATTTTTTTTTTCAAATAATACTAGGCAAAATGTCAAAATACAATAAAAACATGCCAACGCACACACACATTACATATACATATGTGTGTGTGTAAACTCGATAGTAATAAATTGTAAAAAATACGACTACACTATAATTTTTAATGAGTTCAAGCTTTTTTTTATTTTTCCATCAGAATTTAACTCTTAAAACCAACACTTTTAAAAAATGCTAACGCATTAATATTCAGATCTAGTGGAAACTGTTTTAATACTAAATTTCGAAGGAAAGATATGCGTATGCGATTTCTTTGCTGTCTATAAGTGTCTTCCCCTAGAACTTTTGACCTCGTAATTTGGATTCTTTAGTCTTGGTTCAAACATACCTTTTTTGGAAGCAGATTGATTTTTTTATTAGTTTTTAACGCACGTCATGTTTGATTTGAAAATGGCGGCTATTTGAAACTTTTTTTATGGTGTGCCACATCCCAATGCATTTGACAGTTTCAAACCAAATTTTGTATTTTGGTAGAGCTTCATCTAAGAATCGTAAGTAGGCTATTTAAATTGGTATATTGTCGTACCTCCGCCATATTAAAATATGGTTTTTCATGGAAAAAAATATCTTACGGTATATTTCAGAAAATGCTGAACCGACCAAACTAAACATTGTATATTTTAAAAATTCATCTTTCAACATTTGATTTTCGAGTTATAGATGCATGTCTAGTACTTTGAAAGATGGCGAGCACTAGACGAATTATGATAAAATATTTTATGTTAAATTTCTGAAACCATACTAACCTGTTCAAAGGCTGATTCGATATTTTAAAATTTTATCTTTCAAAATTTGATTAAGTAAATGTTTTCGGTTATTCATCCGCTGTTTTGAAAGAAAGATAGATTTTTAATTCATTCGTTCCGGTATTCCCACATTGAATAGTTTCGAAAAAAATGGTTTAAATTGCAAGAGAAAGTAATCGGAGATTTGAATTCAGCAGAGGGTACCGAGTTGCGCTCGCCATTTTGGAAGGTAGCACCAAATGATTAAATAATAGTTTTTGTGTGATAATTTGAAAATAAGACAACCAATTGACAGAACGTTAGAAAAAACCGATACACGCTGTGATTCGTTGCAGTGATGTTTGTGGTATTGAGTGTAGGGTTTCCTCGTAGTTTTTCGAATACTAGTTCTGACAAAATGTTGCAATAAATTTTTTTTAATTTAGAAAAGGAATATTGCTATGGCACATAAATAAAAACGAAATACATTCCTTTTTTTTTTTTATGAAAATATTGGTGTCATCATATAATTAACTGATTTTCAAATGTGGCAAAAATTGCACAAATAAATAAATTTCTGTGTTCGAACATTATTGCTTCCAGAGTATGTGTGTTTATAAACATGGATATCCTACGTCATGTAGACGAAGGATAGTGATCGCGTGTCTTGTGAAAAATTCTCGCCTTGGAACTGAGAATAAATCCTGATGAAGGATGCTTCCGAACGAATGCAAATACTGGCATTTTGCGGGGCTCGATATAATCCACGGTAATGCCGTTACGCACTGCGCGATTGACCAAAAACGTCGGATTTGCATTTTTATGCAAAGGTTGGGATTGCCAGTTACTGCGTTTACTGAGAGCGCCAGATATTTCTGCGACGAGCGGGATACGAGACCGGTATCGAACTAAATGTGACAAAGCATTGAAAGCATAGAACCTGCTGTTGCAACGAAGGTGTCCGTGAACATTTCGCTTCTGGAGTCTTATTTTGCTCAATGGAAAGCGTCCATGACCCTGAAGAAATGCTTAAAGCTACGCGCTTCTATTTATAATATTTTTCGGGTATTTTTTTTATCTTGAAAGGAACCATCACATAGGGGTGTTAGTAATTGCTTTTGCTGTTAGTTAACATTATTTTGTCAAAACACTAAATTATTCTGTGTATATTATTTCTAAATTCATGGTATTTTATTTTGAGTTGATAACTAGTCTTCTAAAGGTGGCCTAGCCCTTTGCTGTGATATAAATACAGTTTTAACACATACATGTGATTATTATGCAGAATTTTCACTTTTTAATATTTTTAAGCTAATACTCATAAAATATTGTAGGTAGAAGCCAGTGTCCTTAAAAGAATAAATCAACAAAAATATTTATAAAGAAAGTTAATATATGTTCGGACAGTATGAAATGAATCGTTTATTACGTTGAACAGAAAAGAAACTCAAAAATATTTCAACATCGGTAAATAATATTTTTAACATAATCTAAAATATAAACAAATTTTATGTTTTGGCGTATCAGAGAGAATTATATTTTAAAACTTTTAATTTGTTGACTACGGTTATTTTTTTTTATTATTATAAAAATTTATTTTATAATGCAATGCGTGAATCAATAAGGAGCATTCAGAATATTAATTTACAAAATAAGTTTTTACATGTGGCATAACACCTTATTTTCGAAAATTTCAGAACCATGATATTTTATTTAAAAGTACAGATACTCTTGTAATTAACTTTGGGCGTAAATACTAATTTATAGATTTTAAAAAATGCATTTTATCTCATAAAAAACGTATGAATATTGAGATCTTATATATAAAATATACTACTATATGTAAAACTAGTATTATATTAACATCTGTATCTTATTTGTTCCGAATAATACTTTCTTTAAACATGATTATCTGCAATTCTAATATAATTGACTAACACTATTTTAAATACGCTCCTGTAATGTGGCATTAAAATACCCTATTATAATTGTGTACTACAGTAAGTAGACCAACGGTTGAGCTAGAAAAATATAAAGTTATAGTTTACTAATATGATGACCGTAGATATATGAAGCGTTCAAAAACAAACGCTGTAAGAAGCTTTCAAACTGACAAAATTTGATTTTATAATGGTTTTAAAATGAATTCGTATAAACATATTGGTAGCTTGTCCATGTACTATAGTGGGCAGTTAAGTAGGCTTCTGACAGCGCGGGAGTGCGGTGCAGCGGGTCAGGGGAAGGAAGAGAAGATAAGGAGTCGATACACAGTCGAGAGCCGTGTAGTGGCTGTTAAGAAAACATCGACCCTCAGTTAAAACCCGCAAATGGAAGAGGAGGTGACAGCCCTCAGAGGCTCGGTAAAGTGATTCATAGCAGAGAATGGGAAATAATAAAAATCGTGATTCAGTGTTGTGATGATGTGATGTACAACCATAAGCTATGGTTGTGTGGTGCGCTTAAGTAATGGCTACGATATGGCTAAGGGCCAGTTTCACCAACGAAGTTTAACTTTGCCACAAAGCGAGATTAACAAAACTCGATGAAGAGCTAAACCTGAGTTTAAGTTACAGGTGTGTTCCACCAACAACACAGCGAGTTTAAGTTACCAGAGATTAGTTCAACTTGGCTGCCCGATGTGTTGTGTGAGCTGAGTTGCCTTAATTGTGTCGAAAATACCCGAACACATGTCGGAAATTGCCGAATGTTTTTTTGTGGATGATTTCATTTGGAAACTTTGTTACAACGTTCTTTAGGGGAAGGAGGGAATGATTGCATCATACTATCTAGGGAGGGGGGAATACAGCCAGGGGGTTAGGTACCCCTGGGTAACTTTGGAGCAAAGCAAGAAAGAAAGACTAGGGGAAGATAATCCAGCAAACATAATTTGCATTATTTTATTGGTGTAAATGAAAATGTTTATCTACACACAACTGTTTAATTATTTATCCTCTGTATATATTTTGCTAACCTGAAAGTACCAAACGTTTAACAGAACCTCATACACTGTAAACAAAATGTTTTGTACTTTAACAAAGAAAATCTCTGGAAACCCAGTTGCCAAAGAAATTCTTTGTAAAACTACAATTGTTGTCCTTGTGATAAAATACAAAGAATATGTTTGTAAAATTACAAGGAATAACCTTGTAGTTGTACTTTCAATAAGGAAAAAAAGAATAAATTTAAATGCTCACTGTACTTCATAAATAACACTGAACTTATTTATCAAATAACTTTTGAATAAAAGACGCTTACATGCAATTATTTTGAAAATTAAAAAAAAATTTGGAAGTGGTAAGCGTCGTACCACTCCTCATACTCTTAGAACATACGCATTTTACCTCTAGACCACTGTGACTGCTGTACTGTACGTGTATGTATCAATTAAAGTAAATGGACCGATTGTTTTGACAAGCGGAAATGTATTTGGAAATCGGTATCATCATTCTCATTAAAATATTGATTTATTTCTCTAATCCTACGAGGCAGATACGCAGGAATAAAGTCTTCATCGTCTGTATTGTCTTCAAATACCAAATTATACAGTGCTCGCGCCATTTTATTATGAACCTAAGCGAGATTAGTGACGTTACACGGCCAAAATTGAGCAGTTAAATTTAATCTCGCTTAAGACGAGAAAATCGAGTTTAACTGCTTGGTGAAACCCAAAACATGTATAATCGAGATTAAGTACCGAGTAATCTAGATTAAATCGCTTAAACTTGGTTGCAAGTTTGTTAACGTGTACAGTAAGTCGAGTATTGGTCGCTGGTCTGTGAGAAGTATTGACCGCGAGGTCAGAGAGACAGTCTGCGGACACCGCCTAATATTACAGTTCGTGTAGTGGGGAACTGCGGCAGCGATGAACAGTATTCGCGGCAGTAATGCTAGTTTGTTAACTTGTACAGTGAACGTGGTATTACAAGTGATTTACTGATGGCTTGGGTAGAGTCAACTATTGATCGCGAGGACTGGCAGGTGATCTGGTGTCAAGTAGGACGGGCCGGAAAATTACTGTTCGCGTAGTTTTAGAACTGCTGAACAGATGGTACTATGCGTGGTTATAGGCTAAATAAGCCCCTTGTCTGATGGTGCATGACATAGAAGCGAATGGACTCTGGACTTCTAAGGCGGGGATTATGATGCCTTCACGTTCACTTTACTTTAACCTTCATGTAAGCAGGAAACACCTCGAAAAACTTACTTGTACGAGCCCTATCACGATCGCGCTACATTATACTTACGTTCACTTTCACGTAACAAAAAAACTTGTCGATATCAAGGTCCAAAAGTTATTGTGATACTTGAAGTTATACCACATGATCGCCTGGGCCAATCACATTTCGGAGGAGTTAATATTGTAGCATGCTGTGTTTCTGAGGGCAGGCTGGATGGGGCCTGTGTCGAAACACCTTGAGGGCTGGCCCATGACTCAAAGCCCGAGTGTCTCATAGTGGGAATTCCGCCGAAACTACATCATAGATAACTGTCTCAACTGCGTTTTTGCTCTGCGAAGCTGCGTACGTGACTCGAATCACGCTCGAAACATGATGAAATGTCTGATTTTAGACCCCTGCAATGCGGTTATTCCCCTACTGTTTTGCCTAGTATATAAGGGATGAATCGACAAATTCTAGGAGAGAGCGTTATTGGTAGTGCTAGAGGAAGGTGCTACGCCTGTGAAGAGACTGGTGAAGACATTTTGGTGACGTCGGAGTATACTGTGAGGCGGCAGGTGGCTACCTTCGGAGCAGTGTTGGACGAACCAAGAGGACTGCTGCGGCGGGCTGACGAGCGAAGAAGGAGGTGCGCGACGGGAGTCGAACTGAAGACCTCAAGAGTGAAGACAGCTGTGCTCTCGGGGTGCTGCGCAGCACACGACGATTCATCACTACTGCGGACTATTAAGTTTGTACACTGTCATTATTTGATAGACTGTTGATTGTTTATATGACCGAATTTTATTGAGCTTTGTACTGTTTAATTAATTGATGGTAGACATTTTTTGTGCTTTAATTGTCAGAGTTAATTAACGTGTCTGTGACACAGGAGTAATTGTGTACATAACTAATGGTGTTGTGAGAGTTATAGTTGATTACTGTTTTGTGTATTTCGTAGCTTTGTGAGCTATTAAATCCAGTTCTAAATTTAACTCTTTTATTTATAATTATAAGACCTCTATCCCCAAAAGAACTCATGGGAATTGCCCACATATAAAGTTTATGTCTCAAACTTGTAACAATATGAAGCATCGTAATATGGCACCTCAATTGATTACATATTACGTAAATGTGAACGTGATAAAGACTTTTACTTCACCTGAAGACGGGAGCAGATGTCAGCTCCCGAAACGTCGTAAAGTCGGCCTTTGGAAATCTTCTGTGTTCTTTTGTGTCTTCATCTTTGTGTGTTGTCTGTGACGTCGTCGTTGTTATCCTGTCTTGTGTCCTTTATTGTATTCGTTCCAGTATTGTCTGTGCTGTCTTAATTGTGATGTCCTGAGTTTTACACATTAGTTTGTTTTGTATTTCGACTTTTATTTCTGGTCTTATCATTAATTCTTTCCTTTATTTGTTGTTGACTAATTCTTTATGGGATCTTTTGTGTTCCGTTGTTTTTTTATGGAAGTGTTGACTACAGCCAACTCGGCTTGTTTTCTCTTTTTTCGTATTTCGTTATTTGTTTTTCTTAGACTCTTTCTAAGATTTCTGGGACGACATAATATTGCAATGGCGTATGTCCAAAATAACACAGTTTGTCATTCTGTCCCATTGAATGAAATGTTCAAAGACATTAATATTTACTCTATTTTGCAAAATAACGCCTACTATGGTAACAAGAAATACAATTTTCACCTGCATGTGACGTCGTGCCATAAGAAAAGCATTAGGTGGCGTAATTTCCTTTCGATTATAAAGTTTTTTTTACGGTAAACTAGAAGACAAAACCATTTAAATAAATAAACCTTTAAAAAAAACTTTATGTAACTAAGAGCTACGAAAAGATTTTACGATATCACCACGGGTTCCTAGACATTCATCCAATTGTGTTGAAAGTTTAAAGTTGTGCGTGACTGAAGGTTACTGACAATAAAATCTGTTAATAAAAATAGTAGGGCAAAAAGGTACAGAGGGCTGAATGGTATTTTAAAAAAAAAATTCAAAAATACTTTTTAAATGGTTATTATTGACCCTTGACATCAATTCGTACCATTTAGAATTTTCGAAAATTTTTGTTTCAGAAAAGTATTTTACCTTTATAAATTTTTATATCAAAGTTATTACTCATATGTAATTTCAATTGCCTGAAAGTTTTTTATTTAAAACATCTATTATTATTTTTTTCATTATTTTATTTAAATATTTTACAATTTAAATAACTTTTTTTACGAATTACTTAAGTGAGTGATAGATTTTGATTAGCGTTTAACATCGAGGTCTTCAGTGCTGGTGAGGGATGATATGACGTGAGTATGGAGCGGCGCCGGAATGAAGGGGCGGGGGAAACGGGAGATCCCTGAGAAATCCTGCCTACCAACGGAATCGTCCGGCACGATTCCCACATGCAAAAATCCGGGGACCGACCCCGCCTGGAATCGAACCCGTATCGCCTTGGTGGGAGGCGAGAGGTCTGACCCCTCTGCCACCGCGGCCCCACGAATTACTTTAGATAGTCTGAAGTACGTAAACTGAACTTATGCAAGACTCAAGAGGCATTTAACTGAAAAACACGTGATCGAAGTCGCAGGCAATAAATTGTTCGGCAATTAAGGAAAGCAGGCAATGTGTATTTTTGAGCAATCTTTCAAAGTTACGTATACATTTAATTCTATTATTTACATTGTATTCACTGAGTTGCCGACCCACATTCATGGATATTTTATGGCGCAAGAAATAGATCTGCCAAATTAAGACATAGCGTTTTCTAGCTGCGTGCGTGATTTAAATAAAGGTGTAAATAGTTATATAAAATTTGGATACCACGGGTATTAAAATCAGAAGAACCACTGTATTGATAATTTCGACACAGTTAAAAAATTACCTTCAAAGTCAGTAGAATCCCCTTAAGTGACAGACGTCGTTCGCCTCCGTACCGATTTTTATCAGCTATTTAATGCTTACAGGAATTTACTATTATTTTACATGTTTATATAACGATACGGATGACATGTTTAAATATGTATGCATATATGTGTGCGAGGGTGTGTGTGATAGGGATTTCATTGATATATCGTCCCACAACGACTTAAAATATATTTCCCAAAACATGGATTTTTCTTTGCAATTTGGGAAAGTACTTTATTTAAAAATAAAAAGGTTTTGTCACTTGGGCGATCTTCATATAATGTATACCTGCCACGAATTTAAAAAAAAAATAAGGATTCGTATTAACAATTTCTATTATGTCCTTATAAACAAACGTCTCTTACTTCGCTGTTTCGGACAAGAAGCAAATTACATGTAAATACGTAAACAATAAACGTACAATAAGAAATACTGATGTTAATCGTAACGAAACACAAACTATGTTACTACATTTAGGTGGTAACTTAAATGTTACGTCAAATTATTTATTTATTTTGCAATCTATATTCATCCAAAAAAATTGAATTTGGACTTGTCATGAAAATGTAACACATACAGAATACAGGATATTTACAAATATATACGTGGTAACAAGTTATCACCTAATAACAATAGGTGTGATGGGCCTATTTACTTCTAGATAGTGAACTTAATTATAACATAAGAGTTATTATTCATCAAATATCCTTCAACAGAGTAGAAGGCTTCGTTCAAAAGATAAGACTTCAGTTTTGTTTTAAAATTTTTGTGAATGCTGAAGTTCTTGATAGGCATTGGAAGACTGTTTGCCAGTTTTATATAATGTTTTTTTACGTTTTTATAGGCATTGTGCAATTATAATCGGTACGAGAAGTATTTTTTAAATACCGTATTTGTAAGAAAATTTCAAAAAACTATATGTATATACCGTATGTTTTTATTTTTTTTATTTTGTAACTAACTTAATATTTACTATGACATTATACTAGCCCAAGTTGTCAGTCCTGTGGCGGTAGCGCAGGTGCTTGCAACAACCTGAGGGACGGAGTGGCCGCACAGCTACTAGAATTAATGAAAGTGAAGATCTATGCACGAGGCGGGCGACGCTAATATTGCTTCCTGGACTGCCACGACGAAGTCTCCAGATTGACCGTCAGTCGATCTATGTCCTCTACATCACCGCCTGGACAGCAGATACTGGCTGCGCGTTCACAAGGGACACCAACCTGCTAGTGTGTGCGTGGATGTATTGTGTGTGTTTGTTGTCGGAGCAGGCAATATTGCCACCCTCCACACTCCCCTAACTCTCTCGCTACACCACAACCCCATCCTTCTCCTAGCACGTCGATACTCGTTTTCTTCCCCCTCGTCGACACGAGGAAAAGCCATCTTCCTTGTGTTGGAAATGAACATACCTGCCAACTACTGTCCGCAATATATCTGGTGTCTGATAACTTACTCCTGTCATAAAAGCAGAGTCCGGTTTCTATTTAGTCCTGTCCAATGACAAATTAAAAAATAAAAATACGAGAACTTCTGCGCTCGAAGTTCATCACACTGTTGAAATGTACGATTTCTCTGTAAAACAATACAGGTGCTTGAAAGAAACAAACAAACAGAATTAGTGAACTTTCATAGATTTGCCAGAGAATTTTTTTATTCATAGATTTTTCAGATGGAGCAGTATCAACCAACTGAATCTGCGAAAATTTGCTTGCATATGTGAATATTCATGAGTTCAAAAATATAGTGGTAAGATTCTAAAAGTAAATAAGTGAGTATTCTTCCTTTTCCAGTGGTTTTTCACTGATTAAACTGTTACAAACCAATTCCTCTGAAATATTTAAAAACAACGAACGAGTCTGTGGCCATTTTCTTATTTTTATTTAGAGTGAAAACCCGTTTGAATATTGCATTGTCACGTACAGTAATTATATTCTAAAAATCGCAGGGGTTTCTCATTAACATGTAAATTTAAATAGAGTTCTAAAAACACTACTACCTAATGTACAAGTAATCGTCGATTCACTGTTGTGAAGTATAAAATAAATAAAATGATGAGGATCTTCCTCTTAAGGATGTTCAAGTGCGATAAAATCATAATTTTATATTTTTATGAAATATGGTAAGTTTTGTAGACGATACTAGTGAGTACATTTTACTCTTACGAAACAATTTTAGCTCTAATAGTTTTCTCAAAATTTGCTTGTTACGCAGCCATGCAAATAGTGAAAACCATCTGACCTACTTAAACAAAATAATTCACTGTCAACTTACATCCCATGAGCTATGCAATAAATAAAACAATAAAAAAACCGCAACGTAATATTTATAATTTTGAAAAAAATTCGCAAAAGTATAGAAGCAAGTTGTAAATTCGGCAATTTGTTTTAAATACAAAACCAGTCCGCGGGATTTTATCAAATGTTTTATTGCGGAGCCGATAGCATGTTATTTCACTGTGAATTATTTCACGTACGTAAGCCAATGGACGACTTGAAAAGAGACGGAGCTTCAGTCAGGTGTGGGATATAATTCCTATCTCCGTGTATACCGCAGCCGAACATAACTTTCAATTAGCTGTTTGGCTTCACATGTCCCGGATGAGATAAACGTCAAGAAAATTTATTATTTGTTTGGAATTTGCCGTTTTTTCAGGTAAACATTAATCTTATGTATTTGCGTATCTTAACCACGAAATTGAAACTAATATGTTTTACCCTTGCGTGCAAATCTAGGAATGCGAAACATTTTTGCTTTCTGCAATTACCAACTAACAAATCAGCATGTTTGTAAACAAGCTTTGTTTCCCATAGTACTTTTCCCCTGCGGTGACGTCAGGGGACGTGTACTTCAAGTCGTCCATTTATTTTCACTATCTGCATGGCAGCAGAACACACAAAATTTTACTCTGGTGCACCGTTATGGGAAAACTACGCCAGCTAAAAATGTTTCGTAAGAGGAAACTGCACTCACAAGTATCGTGTACAAAACTAAAAACACTATTTCATAGATATATAACATTACGACATTACCGCACGTGAACACCCTTAACGGCCCTACCTACCACGCATACAGCATCCCAGTACCATATTCCTCATTACTACATCTTAAAATATCTTGTACAAGTTGTTGATTGATGTTCCCAGACCGAGCGAGATGGCGCAAGGTTGACACGTTGCACTCGCATTCGGTAGGACTCGGGTTAGATCCCTAGCTCAGTCCGTTCTGATTTCGGTTTTCTTTTGTTTCCCGAAATCGCTCCAGGTGAATGCTGGGATAGTTCCTTTGTGAAGGCCAGGACCGACTCCTCCCCTAACTCGAATGTCCCTACAGATGTGTCTTCTTTGGATGCCTACATCTGTAGCTATACGAACCTTTTTACATGACATCCTGCATGGAAATTATATTACGCTACAAATACGCAAAAAATAGAACCATTCAACCGAAATGAGTAAACGTCTTATATGGAGGGTATACTTGGCCAGGGAATGTCACACTCAGAGCGACATCTGCCAGGGCACTTGTAGGCGACGAGAAGCGATGGAATTCAAAATGCGAAGAAAACTGGAGTATCCTGAGAATCTGCCAGCCAAAAGTAAGACCACGGACTTTATTTATACTATTTTAGAAAGATTAATTTTTTAAATCCTGAAAGGTAGCAGATATCGCAAAACCGCTACGTAGAAATGTTGGAAATTGTTGGTACTATACAGCCTAATTTTTTAACCGCGGTGGCTGGAACTGTTCATTGCTCATGCGCGTCAACGTACACTGCTATGAAAAATAGGACGAGCTCTATCTGAGAAATTAAGTACATAATTCTATCTGGAACCAGCGTAGTTGCGGTATACACTGTCCCAGTGCTACTTGCACAGAATTTGGTACGGAATTATATACTGAATTACGGATAGTGTCATAGCCATCTTTAGTAGAAGGCCACGGCCTTATGTGCGCGGTTCACATCCGTTTCCGTCTTTTTTTTTTTATTTTTATATTTGTACCAGATATTTTTTTGTCTTATTTTAGACATAATTTGTGACTAAATTTGGCTCTTATGAAATTTTTTTCTCTCTCAGAGTTTTTGCGTGATGACTCGTAAACGTCAAAATTAGTATTTTACTGTTTAATAACCGCCACTAAAACCAATTGACAAACCAAACAGAAAAAAATTACAGAGAATAACCATGTTGTAGGCTACAACGTCTCTTATATAAAAACAAAAAAACTGTATTCTGGTATTTAAAAATAAATGCAAAATTTTTAGATTTGAATTTTAAAAATCAAGAATTTTTAAAAATCCCAAAACAAATTATATTTAGTTCAGGAAGGGTCTTTTAGCACTTGTTTTGTCTCGCTAAAGGCAATGGCGTCCCCTGATTCGCTTATATGTATGGCAGGATAACGAATCAGGTACAGCTATTGCCTTGGAGATCCAAAATGAGTGTTAAAATTACACTTGTGCGCACGGTTACCAGATCTAAGGCCGAGGCCTTCTACTAAAGATGGCTATATTAGTGCGTACCGGGCTTAATGCAATGAGGGAACTGATGCCAGGTTCCAAAACATCGTATATGTTGTCACAACAAAACTGCTACATTCGTTTGTTTTTTCTTCGCAGTTTCGTCTTTATTTATATACTAGCTGTCCCTTTGCGGCTTCGCCCGCGTGTGCTATAGAAAAGAGTAACTAAATTTTAATAACGTATTAAATGATGGTGTTACTATATTCTCTGCATATCTTTATAACAACAAATACAAACAGCTTTATCCAGTCCACTACGCTGAGGGTACTTTAATTGCAGAACATCTTTGTTTTTAATTCATCTTTATTTCTCTACAAAATAGCTACCCGGCCGCGGCTTTGTCCGCGTGAAATTATGTAATACAAACAGTAACTCTGGATAAAATATGTGATGAAGGCATTTAACAGCTAGCGTACTCAATAACAGTGAACTGTAAATTGTCTTAGCTCAGTGAAAAGAGCGCACGCAATATGCTCCTATGATGTCATGTCATGTCCCATCGCAAAGACTTGCACAGGATACGAACCCGTAACCCCACCCCTCCCACACCACAAACTTTGTACAATACCCGAGTGAATACTTAAAGGCAGGCCGTAATAATACTTTCGTAGGTACTGGCTACAGTACAAAGAGGTTTTATTTATGGTGGGTTGGCAAAAAAACCCGCAACTCCACAGACTTAACTACAAATTATTCAAGACAGGCCATGAGAGTTATTTCGCGTGTACAGACTATAGTCCAAAGAGGTTTAACTATAAGCAAGAAATAAAAAGGAAACAAATTTTGAACTACTGCAGGTGTTACAAAAGATTATTCTTAAACACGTTATATTTTTTTATAGGTTTTCAAGGACGAATTTCCAAAATTCGTTAAATTACTTTTTAGGTATTTACTTATGTTTCATTATAAGACAAAAGCCACCTCGATATTTCTAACGATTTAGGTGATACGACTGATTAATCAAAAAATTGTTTTATTTTTTTACCGGCTTTCAAAAACGAATTTTGAAAAATCCTGAAATTACTTTTTAGGTATTTGCGTAAGCTTCATTTTAAAGAAAAAATCACTTCGATATCTCAGGTGGTTTAAGAGGAAGAGAGGATTTACTGTAAACGAATTAAACGGCTTTTCACCTCCTTAATATAAAAATTTCGAAAAATCCGAAATTTTTTTCTAGACCTAACGAAGTGAATAAGACGACGATAGCCCGTCGGGTTCGAGAAATATCAAAGATTTGCAAAAAATACATTTCACCCCGTTTCACCACTTTAATAGCCGAATTTCAAAATTTCCTTTCTTAGTGCGCGCCTACGCCACAAGGGGAAACTTCCCTTAAAATTTCACGTTTCTAGGTCCAGTGGTTTGGGCTGGGCGTTGATGATGAATGAATGAATGAATGAGTCAGTCAGTGAGTGAGTGGGGCACTTCCTTTTATATATATAGATATATTCGAGTTTCTGCACAATTTGTTCCCGACTATTTTTTACTCCCCTACTTTTGTTTTATTTGTTACTTATGATTTTGTGTCGATCTTCTTGGTACACATATTTTAGTCCCTGCCAAAAATGTATATTTTTTTAAATCTATATTTTTTGTGTCGTCTTTCTGGATTCGATTGCATTCCTTACACTTTGTTTCACCCAGTCCCGTTTTATTTATAGTAGTACGCAAAGAAAACTAATTTAAAATTATTTGTAGTATATTTATAAATAAAAATATCATAGCTTGTTATTAAAGATATTGCCGAGGTTATATGTAGCTCCTGTGAGTATGCAACCACACTGTCATACGTGATCGTCGGGTAGTCTGCATTATTCTGGAAGGCGAATGGCTCTAAAATACACATTCTCGGTAGCAGTAAAAAATTGAACGTAGACTAATAACCAGTTACCTTCCGTTGATTGCTGTATATTTCTACCTTGTTAAATTTTTACGCCTAATTAAGTTGGGAAGTAAAATACCTTCTACGCAGCTACAAACAGTATCACACGGAAAACAAGCTCGTTAAAACTTCGCAACGATTTCGACGAAATACATCATTATTTGAAATAATAATTAGAAATGCACCTGAATTTCACCTAGTTTTGTTTCCTTTAGTAAATTCTTGTATACTCTGAACTGCGAGATAAAATGTTGGTTTCCATAACTAATTATTTTATTTTTTCCAAATATTTATTGACATTAATATTTATCAACGAATATTTGCAAGTAAAAAACATGGCGGATGTTAAAGACTGTTTTCGCGAGTTCAATTTTTTTTAATCCTGAAAGGGAGCAGATATCGCACAACCGTTACATAGAAATGTTGGATATTGTTTGTACAGCAAAACATAAGTTTGTATCATTTTGGCTAATTATCGACTGAATTAACATTGTTAAAAGTCGATGATAAGCCAAAATTATGGAAACGTATGTTTTTAAAAAATTAGGCTGTATAGTACCAACAATTTCCAACATTTCTACGTAGCGGTTTTGCGATATCTGCTACCTTTCAGGATTTAAAAAATTAAACTTATTAAAATAGCATAAATAAAGTCCGTGGTCTTACTTTTGGCTGGCAGATTCTCAGGATACTCCAGTTTTCTTCGCATTTTGAATTCCATCGCTTCTCGTCGCCTACGAGTGCCCTGGCAGATGTCGCTCTTAGGGTGACATTCCCTGGCCAAGTATACCCTCCATATAAGACATTTATTCATTTCGGTTTAAAGGTTCTATTTTTTGCGTATTTGTAGCGTAATATAATTTCCATGCAGGATGTCATGTAAAAAGGTTCCTATAACTACAGATGTAGGCATCCAAAGAAGACACATCTGTAGGGACATTCGAAATTCGCGTTATTTTCTGACAGCTGACTAGACTCCAAATGACCATAGTCTCGTTCGACATCTCCCGTTGGCCGATATTGTCGTGACTTGCCGCGGAGAATGCTTACACGGTAGAGAGGCCAATCTCTGTAAAGACGTAACACACGTAACTGACAACACATAAATATTCGTGGCCAAATGAATCGCAGATTATGCTATGTACAGGAAAGTGAAGTTTAGTCTGCTACCAAATGATAACGCGAAATTTGAAAGTCTCTCAATATCGGTCCTATACGCGTAGGTCGTAAACTTAATTGAAGGCCTTGGTGGATGAAGGGAGCATGTCACACCTATGAACTTCTCAGAAACACGCAATAAAAAATATTTTAGAAAAAAAATGTCCAAGGTCTTTGGACATCACAATACTTGTAATATGTTCGTAGCATATGTAAGGCAAGTCATCAAGATGCATCAAGTTGGATAAGCTTTAAAGTGTTTTTTGTTCTCAGAAGTTAACAAATGTAACACGCTCCCTTCGTATCTATCGAGTTATAGCGTTAGTTCGTACGAGGAGTATATCTTGCACAGCGAGCTCTTTGGCACGTAACGGAAGCCAATACCTTGGCCGGTCCGTTCCCCTGATCTGATCCCTTTAGAATTTTGGCTGTGGGGACATATTAAGGCCGTGGTGTATGCAGCCACCATACATAATGTGGATACAATAACGGAACGCTTGTATGCCTGCGACACAATCAGATAACAACCAGGGGTGTTCCAGAGAATGTGTGAGTCCATGCGACGTAGTGTTTAGGACTGCATTGAAATGTACGGCGGTCACATCGCGCACCTGCTGTGACGAGTAGTTCAGGGACATTGTGATCATGAACAGTACATGTAGTACACCATAACTCTGTAGATATTACGTTTACGACCTATGCTTATAGGACCGATATGTCTTCTTTGGTGCATACTACACCCACTGTAATTATTGGAACCTTTTACAGGACATCTTTTATATCACAACTTAAGGCAGTGATTTTTCATTTATTTCAAACAATCGCAAATAACTCAAATATTTTTTATCCAAATGCTTTGAAAAAATTTGAGGCTGTGTACAGTCATACGATACACAATTTTTCCATCGAGTTTATTTATACATAATGTACCTTCTGCTAGCAAAAAATTATTTTGGTACATTTTGGTTTATTTTGGCAACAAAATATGAGATATTTCATGGGCGAAAATCTAAAAATCCTTTTGGTGTATTACAACAGAAAAATTCAGATACAAACTATGATATATGATTGTTAAAACTGTATGAATGAATTTTTGATGTATGTATTAATTGACTTTAAAAAAATATATTTTCGAAACCGTTTAAAAGCTAAAGTTCGAGGCCTTAAACTACATAAACATGTATTTTCGTAAGTAATGGGTGTCGTGACAGCAAGATCTGAGATTTATTAAGGGCGCGGCATACCACGAGTAAGGTTAATTCTACTACAGCTGGAAAGAACATGTATTCGTATGGGAGAATTTGGCAAAGGGAATAAATGCACTGCAATCGCTAATGTACCTAACAAAATACGTAAACCCTAGTAAAATAAATTATAACGTGGTGTGGTAAAGGAAGAAGTAATGTAATTTAATTTTAAAGTGAAAAACAAAGCAAATTTGGATTTCAAATGATCACCATATAACTTAAAATTCAGGAAAGCTCTATGATTGTTCAATTTACACCTCTTTCCAATACCAGCGCTCAAGTGGCAGAAATTTTCCCTGTGCCAAACTTTTAACACTCATCTCTTAAATCTCTTGTAGGAATAACCTTACCACGAGCTTCAAATGCTTTGCAGTGTTTTAGAAAATATTAATCTGCACGAAACTATATTATTATATTGTGCCAATGTACGAAAATAAAATACTCTTCGGACAAGGTCGGAATGCCATTGTTAAGACATCGTGCTAAATAAAAGCGCAGTTTCAAAGCCCTCGGACACGGTCGTAGAACAGGTCTGGACACTTGCCTATCTACCAATGTATTTTATTTGACCCTCTTGTTGTTTGGCTGCAGTTCACCAAGTTACCGAGAGTGTTGTGTGTCTTTGGCGCTGAAATCAGGGCAGTCGGACTCAAACTCCGCCCACTTTTTTCCAGTGCTTGCATTATAAAGTAAATAAAGATTGCTGGAGCCATGCTTTAGGGTTGTCAGCGAAGGAAGTATTTAATAAATTGATAAAAAAAATACGTTTTGATAAATTGTTTATCTTAGCGGAAAGAAAGTTGGCGGAGTTTGAGTCCGACCGTCCTATCTGAAGCGCCAATAAACCACAATATTCTCGGTAACTTGGTGAACTACAGCCAAACAACAAGGGGGTTAAGTTTCCAGGCGAGTGTCAGACCTGTTCTTGTACGGCCGTGGTCCCGACATTTTCCGCCCGTTAAATTATATTAACGTTTAGGCGTAAAATAATTATTATCACTTTACACACAGCAGCAGAATTGCAGTTAGATGCAAAATGATAATTAAAAAGTCCCGAATTTTAAGTATAGCTGTGATAATAATTAAATATTGTGCATTTCAGTTTTTAAGTTTGTTGAGGTTACAAAGTTCATAACTCATTCAGTCGTGTAACCTCGCAAACATGTTTGGCATTAAACACAATCAAGCATGGCTGCCGAATGTATCTAACTGAACAGACCCCCACGTCTAGTGTGACCAAAGCCTAAGACTTTACAATGTACTACAAGATATGCTAAACTTACTCAAAATAATAATATTCGAAGAAATTATGAAGACAAGCTTTGTTTATTGATACACAAAAATTGTATTCATTCATTGCGCATTTTCATAAAAATTTAAAGAAATAATGAAACTTTAAAATGAGATGGAGCTAATATTCCAATAATGTACCCGTCAACACTCACGTTGTACTCATATTCTTGTCGTAACAACTGAATATCACTCAAGAAATAATTGTGCTCTAAGTTTTACATTGCATAAACCAACAATAATCTGCTCATATTATGAGCATAATCTAATAGCATGAAATTATTTTAAACATAAACTAACTCTGCCTAGTGCGTTGAATTTCACTTTGAATATTTTTCACTAAACTTTGTGGGAATTATTATCAGTCTCTCTGCTAGATTTGATAATACCCCCTGCCCCTTCCCACCAGCACTTTCCCACCAGCCCCCTCAACTACCCTATAATGCAAATTTTTTTGCCTAAAATCTTTAACTCGTCCCTCCACACTTTTTATTCTTATCAGAAATTTTTTTGTCGCACGTAAAATAACTCACTAACTCACTATAGTTTCATCGCAATCGAATGAATGGTATATGAAAGTATAAAATACGAAGAAACAAACAAAAAACTAACAAATATTTTAAATAGTGAATAAGGAAATTTTTTGAAAGATTTTTACAGTTGGGAAGAATGATTAAACGAAATATTTTGTACGTACGTCATTGCAACATTATGTCGTACCAGTACTGTGATAATATTAGCGTTTTAATGGCGTACATACAAAATATTTCGTTTGATCACGAATAATTAAATAAATATTAAGTACTTTAAAAAAAATCCAAGTGGTTTTAATAGCATGGCAAATTTCCAACTCCAAAATTGAAAAAATAATAATAATTGTAATAATATTTTTGGGAGCAGTGTATCGTGGTATTACTTATAATATGACGTATTGCAAAATAACTCTGGTAATCTCTACAGCAGTCACGACAACTTGCAAGTGTTGCATACCATGAAGGCGAGCGGAATCTAAATGACATGCCAATTCTCTACAGCTACAAAAAAAATCCTTCGTCAACTAGTTACGAAAGATTTTCCTGCGAGACGTCTTTTTGTTCTGCAGACCTCACACGATGCTAGTAACTGCGGTCGGTTAGTAAGGATAAAGAAGTTCCGACAACATCCGCTAGATGGCAGCTAACACACATATCTCGCGGATGCGCTTCGGTAGATATTCCTAGGCCCGGCCCGTATTATTCCTGCTTTTTTCACATAATTCTCAGTCCTCGTTCCAGTTAACCGTTTAAATTAACGCGTTAAGTTTTATATTCTTTTCTTTTATCATGGTGTATGTTTACGCGCAAGCAAGCCAATTTGCTTCGAAACTAATTAAATTATTCTTTCACACTAATCTCATGATCGTCGAATGTTTATGAAATCTGAATAATTCAAGACAGTTCCACTTACTTCGCAGTTACACACGTGTTTTAAACGTGAAATAGTTTACGGGAATTCTACAGTTATACTTAATGAAATACAACAACCAACACCACAAATATATTTTTCTCATTTATGTTCCAAAACTAATTAGTAAATAGTGATAGCGAGTACCGTAAAACTGGGTAACTTTAATAACGTGGGGTAAACAGGAAGTCAGGAACACTTCAAAAAAATTTTCCTGCATAAAGCAACCTGATAAAAATAATTAACTTGAAAAAAAAAATTATAAACAATGAACGTCTGCATGAAAATAGGCTACATTAAAATTTAATTCCACCCCCGTCAAGTTGGAAATAAAAATTACTGAAAAAGTTTTCCAAGTTATCCCGTGTGTTTCAAGTTACTCCGTTTTGCGGTACATCACAGAAGTTTTGCTACGGAATTATGTTATATTGATATATTATATAACAGCTTAAATGTAATTTTTACCTACTGCACCGAAAATAAGTAAGTAAATTTTTAATGGAGTTATTGCTGTGTAGGTGTGACGTTACATGCATATATTATACGAAGTCGTATTTTGTGACGCAGAAGATGTACGCTAACTTCTTTACACCATAATTCTACATGCAAGTCAGGAAACCCATTACAGCGGAGTTAGACGACTGAGCCATAAAAACGTTAAGGTTAATAGGAACGATATTCCTTAATTTTAATTTAATAACGTTAAACTAGAGTTTTTTATACAACCTATTATAAGGAGTTCGTGAGGAATATAAATTACGTATTTTTCAAAGCAGGTATATGAAATGTAAGTGACGTGTTAATTCCAGTGATATTATTTTATGCTTATCTGCGCATTATTTCAACCTTCACAACATAGTAGTTGACTATTTACGTACGTTGAAAACTAAAGTCCGGTACGCGCCATCAATAATTCAGTATACGATTCCTTACCAAATTCTGTGCAAGTAGCACTGCGACGCTGGTTCCAGGCAGAATTCCGTACTTAATTTCACAGATGGAGCCCGTCCTATTTTTTTTTTATCGTAGTGTATGTTCACGCGCATGCGAAGTATGCAAGCAGGGTTACCAATGTGATTTGAATAGAAGTAAAATTATTGTTTCCTGCTCAACAATGGCTGACTGATGAAGTTATCAAAACCTAAATAATACAAGATGCCGTAACTTATGTGGAAAACAAATGCGTGTCTTGTTTGTGAAATAGTTTCGGATAATTCTACAGTAATACTTTATGGATTACAGCAACCAACATCACAAACATATTTTTCTTCTTTATGTACCGAAAGTTGTTGGTAAACAGTGATAGGCTAGTGTGTACGCAATATAGAAGTTCTGCTACATAATTCTCGTATAAAATCGCTTTCGATGTTTATGAACAGAAATAAGTAAGTAATTGAGTAGAAAATTAAGGATAGTGTCTACAGGGCTTAGGTTATATAGCTGTTTATGATATTTTTAGAGATCACTTTCAATTTTAAGTTAGAGCCTGTACGCGCCAATAAGGAAATTTAGTGGTCAAAGAAAAATTGCCTGCTACGCGGCATACAGAGTGTAAGATAAAACAATTAAAGAACATCGTCTACCGTGCAGTTCAAATGCGTTGCAAATTTGAAGGGAAATGCGTTTCAAATTAAATTAATATACATATGGGTACTGTACCAATTTAAAAAAAGAAAACACATCGGACTATAATGAAATATCATTGTTAAATCATCATGCTCTTTAAATACACTGTCTCGAAGGTTTCCAATATAGTTAAACGGCCTTTTCAGACTGTCATAATTTAAAAAATGGACTAACCGGATGTACGTGAAACTAGGATAGAAACGTGCACAAATATTTGGTATAGACTTTCCACCAATAAAATTACATTTTCACCGCTTAAAATCCCAAAATAAAAATGCTTCAGAGGGAATCTTGCACGCTAGTTCAGACCTTTGCTCGTTATGGCGATGCGTTAATTTGGTTTTCAGTTTCAATTTTTTGTGCATGTTCTGGACGAGTGACAACGGCTAATGTGGGATTTTGAAAGTCACATTTTCATGTTAAATTTTCTACAGAGAGTTATTTAGGCACCCGTCATATTTTAATCATTGATATGCGGCCAAGAAAATGTCTAACCGCTTAATGGTGTTCAAGTGCGATAAAATCAAAATTTTATATTTTTATGAAATATTGTTAGTTTTGTAGACGATACTTTGGAATCCATTTTACTCTTACGAAACAATTTTATCTCTCATAGTTTTCCCATATCGGGGTGTAAAAGTCAAAATTTTCTTGTTACACTGCCACGCAAATAGTGAAAACCAACATACCTACTTAAACGAAATAATTTACTGTGAACTTACATCCCATGAGATTTGCAATAAAACATTAAAATACCCACAACGTAATATTTTGAAATAAAAAAAAATCGCACAAGTACAGAAAAAAGTTGCAAATTTATCATTTTTTTAAATACAAAAAAAAAAAAAAAGCTGATGGGAATTTATCAAATGTTTTATTGCGTAGATCATAGTAGGTTATTTCACTGTGAATTATTTCACGTACGTCAATCAAATGGTTTTGACTATTTGCATGGTAGCAGAACTTGCAAATTTGGACTTTGACGCACCGTTATGGGAAAACTACGCCAGCTAAAAATTTTCGTAAGAGGAAACTGCACTCACAAGTATCGTCTACAAAACTAACACTATTTAAGATAAATATGAAATTTTGACTATCGCACTAGAACACCCTTAAGACCAGACACTGGTAGCTTTACAGTGATTCTGAAAATATATACCGGTATATTCTTTTGAAGTAACAGAATTTTCTTGTTGAAGAATACCTACATTGTTTTTGTTACAAATATATCATAATTTGTACCTAGTCTTTTGGTATCAATAAAGCTCAATGTTTATCAAAATTTTTCACCCGAAGTATCACTAATTTTGTTATGAAAATAAGTTAAACTCAAGCAAGTACAGTTTTGCCTACGAGCGGTACATTATTTTCCAGAATACCTACATAGAATTGTGCGTCGTATGACTGCCCTTAGTCTTTAAAATTTCAAAGCATTCCTATAAAAAAGTTTTTATTTTCGTTTTGCACAAATATTTAAAAAAAAAAAAAAAAAAACCTATCATAGCCTTACTATCTCTTTAAAGCGACACGCCAGTTGAGCGCCTAGCACGTAAAGGCGATGGGGCAATACGTAATTGAACAAGAGTCAGCCTTAGGGCCCATGTATTCTTAGGCTCCGCTCGTGTAAAATATTCCCAGGACGGCGGAAACCTTAACACTGTTGCCTGATTGGCCTGCTATAGCCTTTTGTTGTGCGGGTAGTATTTGGTGTAGCTGTCCACACTACACAGAGATAACCATTGCACTCTTCCGCTACATGAGATATCTAGGAGTAAAGACCTAAGTGGTGGGGGATGGGAGGGAAGATGAAAACTTGAGCAAGTATCGATGTCGGTGAAATTCTGTCAGGCGGCTTGTCGTAAAAGATAAGGTAGAAAAGTTCAAGGACAAATGCCACCTTCCCCCTCCATCACATATTACTTCATGCATCCTCAGGGGATTATTTACTGCTTATGTCTTCGTTTGCCTTGACAGCGTCGGCGGCTTGCTCCCCCTGCGCTCGGTAGGCGGCCATCTTGCCAGCGATGTTATGTTCGCTCTCCTGTACATTTTGCCCCTGCACCAAATATTTTTATCAATATTCGCTTTTTTTTATGTTCGTGTTTCAAATAGATATATGTCACTACGACATTTTTGTGTACGAAATCCATACTTCTTGCCTGCTGAAGCCTTTTGTACCGAAAATTTATAGCCTGATTACTGGAACATTTTGAAAGTTTAGCAACACGATGAAAAAAAAATAAATAAATAAAAAATTAATACCTTTGGCTCTGAACAGTGATTCACGACAACATTTCTCACAAAATTGTTTTTGTTTGAAGTATTTATCTTCGAAACTGTCTTCTCCAAATGCAATTTCATTAGCATGGGTTTCCCTATACCAAATTCTCACAGATGTCAAAACAGACAACATTCTTAAGGGTGTTCACATGGCAAAAATTCATAATTTTATATTTGTACGGCAGAGTGTATGTTTTATAGACGTTACTTGTGACTGTATTTTCCACTTGTAAACATTTTTTCTCTCTCACAGACTTCCCATAGCGACAAGACAAAGTCAAAATTTGTATGTTACGGGAATAGAGGAAATAACGAAAACGAAATTATTTTTCCAGATGAAATACAGTACTTTACACTGAAAATGTATACTATGGGTAATATGCTAAAAGGTTTAAAAATATATAACGTAATTCCTTTGTACTTTTTAGTCCACTTCCCGATGGAAAAAAGTAGGCTTATGAGATCACATATCTGTGTGTGTGTGTGTGTATGTATGTGAACCAGTGGACCTGTTGACCCGAAATTCATCAAACTTTGTACATGTTTAGATCTTTGTATCTGGCTTAACTTTTTTATGTTTCTTTTACGCCATGTTCATATTTACGAAATGGCGGCATTTTAAAAATGTTTCGATCAAGCCAGATATTCAAGAAATCATACTTCAGAATTTCATCAAACTTGGTACACATATGCTACATACAAGGCTGACTTGAATATTGTGCATTTCGTTCAACCTGAGTACTTATTTTCAAAATGATGGTCATTTTTATATTTTTAGCATAGTATCACATATCTAACAAAATATTTTTTTCAGAATTTCACCAAACTTCGTACACCTATACTACATACACGGCTGATTTGAATATTTTGCATTTCGCTCATCCTGCATGCATATATCTGAAAATGGTGACCCTTTTTACATTTTTAGCTTAATATCACATATCTTAGGACATATTTTTTCAGAATTTTATCATACTTGGTACACATATACTACACACAAAGCTAACTTAAATACTGTGTATTTCATTAAATCTGTGTTCATATTTTTAAATGGTGGAGATTTTATTTTTTTAGCATAGTGTAATATATCGTGGGAAATATTTTTTTTTAATTTCACCAACCTTTGTACACACATGAACAGTTTTAACTTTCAGGAATAATTTGCACTTTATTTGAGGAAAGTAGGCTCATCAGTTACGCTGGTAACGTCTTGCATAAATAAAAAAATTTGGAAAGTATGGCAATTTAATTCACTTTTGGCAATTATTAAAAAACTACAAATGTACTATGTTAAGTGGTTTGAATATATTAGCGAATGGCCTATAATATCTTATTCCAGTGTAAATTATTCATTCCAGTAAATCACTCGGTTTTTTGACATTTCTATGTTCCCGTAACTTGTAAATTCCAACTTTGGCAAACCGCTGTGGGAAAACAATGACAGATAAAAAAATTTTACAAGTATAAAATTTAGTCGCAAGTAAGGTCTGTAAAACAAACACTATGCTGTACAAATATTAAATATTGAATGTTTAACACGAGAACACCCTTAATAACGTGTGATAAATTAATTCAACGCAAAAGCATCAATATAAAATACTGCGTTTTTCGAAGCCAATTTGCAAAAAAAAATTAAAAACAGCAATTATATACAACAGTTCTAGCCAACATTCTGAGGCGCCTTTTTTTTCTCGGGTAACGTATTTTTGAATAACAATCGCTGACGCCGAGATCTCGTACATTTAAATTGCGGCGCAAGAGATCATGCTTGACAAATACATAATTCTGGGTACATGTTTGGTCATAAAGTTGAGTAATATCACATTGTCTACTGTCTATTCACGTTGAAGTGAGAGCGAGTGAAAAAGATACCCGTGATCTAAATAAACGTGCTGCGAGTGAAAACATGCTGTAGTCACTTTTCCCAACTTGTTACCAGGGGTGTCCAGAATGCTCGCCACTTGCATGTAGCGGACAGGTTTTTGAGGGTATAAAAACATTCACGGAGTGGAGGTATTTGTGCGAGTGTTAGCACAAAGTCCTGAGAACCTATTAGTGTGACTGAGATAGGTATGAAGATCCTCGAGAGAACTTTTTGAAAAACGACATATTCCGACACGATACACAATGCAGAAATCCTGGTGAAAAAAAAAAAAAACAGAAATCACCGTATCAGGAAGTGAGTGAGCCGAACGCTCAACTGCAGCAGCCACCAACATGTAAAGAATCGTAAAAGATAATTTCTCAGGTAGACAATGAATTCATAGCAATGTGGTATGGAAGGAATGAAAATTAATGAACTATTTTTCACTCACAAGCTTTTTACTATTAATGAACGCCAACAGTAACAAGTGAAACGACAAAACACAGAAAATATAAAACGTAACAATTATTCCAGAACAGAATGGATGCCTAACAAAAAGTAATACAGTGAAAAAAGTGTATAATTTTGTGTTGTATATCGCAGAGCAAAATTATAATAAACATATAAACTTTAAACGAAGTTCAATTAGACGAAGCAGAACTGGCTTCAGTAAGGTTAGTTACGACATTTTCTTTCTGCTCCTCCATAATGTTATGAAGTGTCCACATTTTATTTCGAACCTTTTCAACCACATGAGATGCGCAGTTATTCCACTCATATGCAGTCACAGCGTGCGTTGCTTCTTCTAGATGTACTTAAAAAGTCGTACAAATGTTCAAACGTCTTTCTTCGCAGCAACGAAACCTTTCATTTGGGCCCACACTATTTCCATGGGATTCAATTTGAACTCGCACCCGAAACATAAACGCAATTCTTGAAATATATTCACTCTACATTTAAGATATTCACATTACAATTTTTAGGCCATGCTCTCTTATTTACACTGTTTTTGCGGTGATTATTTTTTAAGCAGAAAGCTGACATCAAAATTTTGTTTGGCCGTTTTGTTTAATATGGTTTTTGCAGTGATAGCTAAATTATTCAAGACAATAAATTGTACGGTTTCGACTAGAAAGTCAATTAACAAGAACTTCGTTAATTACATAATTAGCTAAAATCACGTAATTTACTGCCTTAAAAAAATCATCCAACATGTAAAATACGATTTTAAACAAAACTGCCGAACAGATTTTTAATATATGCTCTCGTTTAGGCCAAAAAAATAGTATCGCTAAAAAAGTAGATAAAAGAGAGATTGCCTTAACAATATAGTCATGTAAGATATATAAATCAAATAACAAACACTTTATTGACATTATGTGTGTTATAGATGCCATAAATATCATTCATGTGGTCGGTATTAGATCTTTAATTATTATACCGAACATGCTGCCCATGTATTAGTATGCATTACATGAGAATAAATGGAATAGAACAGCCCCTGTTTGAGCATACATGTACTTACTAATATTCGATTGTTACAGGAAAATCGCTCTACCAGTAACCAATTTGAATCTCACTGCAGGAGCGCATGCTTGTTTGTAGCTTGTACACCCCTTATCGCTCACAATAGTATCACACACTCTTGTTTACATACAACTCTCACTTCTCGGCGAATGATCTGCTGGCTGGTTGCAGTTGAGGTTTTATAACTTTTCCATGCTGACTTTCAAAAAACCTGCAGATTTGAACTAGAGTTTTCAGCGTTTGTTTACCTACCACGCCCTCATAACAGGTGTTCAACAGCTGCAGGAATTCAAAAATGCTTGTCGTCTCGTGCGAATTAAGTAAGACCGACATTGCGCGGATTCAACGGAAATCTGCAACAATTGTTTTGTTCGGTAAGTCTGCAGTTAACGTAGGAAGTCGTGCGAGTTTTCGAGGAAGGGGGTAGGATTTTTTGCGGCTCAAATACATTGTTACAACGCATTAAGCGAATATACATTACGTTAATGTGTATGGATCTGAACTTCTCGCGATCGAAATCGTCGTTATTTCACGAATTCGGACACTTTCTTCAGAAAACGGCAATATTTACATGTTCCTGCCATTCGTTGGGAATTGGGTCAATTCCTTGATACTTGACATTTCTGACAGTAACTAGGTCAGGCGATAACTGGCATTGTTGTCTCTGGTGAGCAATGGAGGTCTGTCTCAATAATTTCCTTTGTTGTGATACTGTGATAACCTGAGAATTCATATATGCTCTACTCATTTATTACGGTGTATGATCTTTTATAATTTTAATTTTACTGTGCATTTAACTTTTTATCTAAAAATCCCTTGTAGGATTTGTTATGAATGTGTTTGTGTGTGATTAGCTTTCCCCGTTTTTTTTTTTTTTTTTTTTTTTTTTTTTTTTTTTTTTTTTTTTTTTTTTTTTTTTTTTTTTTTTTTTTTTTTTTTTTTTTTTTTTTTTTTTTTTTTTTTTTTTTTTTTTTTTTTTTTTTTTTTTTTTTTTTTTTTTTTTTTTTTTTTTTTTTTTTTTTTTTTTTTTTTT
>PNEQ01065687.1:0-22065 GCA_003012365.1 Medauroidea extradentata | reverse complement strand
GTTACTACAATAGCGTATGATCGTAATTCGACACAAAATCAAGTAAAATTT
This sequence comes from Medauroidea extradentata, assembly GCA_003012365.1. Lineage (NCBI taxonomy): Eukaryota > Metazoa > Arthropoda > Insecta > Phasmatodea > Phasmatidae > Medauroidea > Medauroidea extradentata. The sequence continues at coordinate 22,014 of PNEQ01065687.1, read as the reverse complement.
TGTTTTCCTCGTCAATTACGTAGTGAATATACTGTTCATCTTGAAGTATTCCGTGTGTGTGGACAGCTATTGTGATTCTATATTTACGTTTCTCTTACATGCAGTTTCGAGAACAACCTATTTCTTTTCCAACCGTCCATTCCAAACTTGCTCAACCGTGAAATTACACTACCCTGATTTTCTCTGCGCTTAACATTGTCTCCAACGTAGACAATTATTTTTTACCTTCGATAATGCTGTTCCCTTCACCTTCTTTCGTGTTAAAGAGCCAGGTAATGCGCATTTTGCAACAAGCATCTAAAAATTTATTTCAATCACTTCTGTCGTCTGTCTCGATGAATATAGGCACCACATGGTAAGTGCATCCTTTTAGAAACGCAACTGCTGCAAAATTGGCACAACAAAAATTACATTTAGTACTGAACAACTGTTTAAAATAAAATAACTAACGTTAATATAGATATCTTAATGAAATTCAAGCTACTAAAGGCTAATTGTCTGTCCATTTGTCAAAATATTTATGAACTGGTCGTAACATAGCGCGGCACATTCGCCTTAATAAGGTTTACTTATCACATGTTTCTATTTTCCAGTACAAAAAAAAAGCTAAATAAAAACTTTAATTACATCTAACAAACAATAAAGCAACTTATCTTAGAACAGAATACAAAATTTTCAACCAAAAACTTAAGAAAAATGGTTCACTACCACATCTGCTAATATGATGGAAAATGTTAGAACTAAACAGATATATCAGCTGCAATGTCACAAACTTGCCTAGCAGGAATATACTAGACGAACATCAAAGTCATCACAGACAGGATAGTGAGAGAATTTTATACACGAAGTTAAATATCAAAACTATTGAGCCTTCATGCTCTAAGTGTAGTAGTCAGGGTCGAACTATCTGTTAACAGTGATATCACTAATATTTACGGCCATGAACTTTTCGCGATAAGAATTCTGCCTTAGTCTGTTTCAGTTACGTTCACAACTGTAGTTCCGCTTTATAGTCTGTGATTGGATGTTTAAACTGTCACGTGTCTAGGGATTCTACACGCAAATCACAGACGTGTGGTTTTGCAGTAACCGCATTGTGATTGCCACAGTCAAATGAGAGGCGTCACTTCAAAAAGACACACCACCTGAAACTAGAGACACTGGAAAATCGCGGGAATAGTTGACTGTTTGCTAGGCACCAACGTGCTGTATACAACAATGAATGTTTTGTATCAACATAGGCTATCGTTTTTATTTGTAGCATTTTTTCTCTCTACAATAGGCCCAGTTATAACTGCACAGCTTGGACACACAGCGTGTGTGATTTGTCCCAAAACTGTTCACACGTGTCACCGTTAATATAATACAGTTTATTGGAGACTATTTTAAACATTTTCGCGATTTTCCAATGTCTCTACCTATAACCATGAATAGAACCAGATTTTTGGTTAAAAGAATTCTGCAGCAATTTGTTTCAATGCCTTACGTGAACACCTATTTCTCTGCTCCAAGGTCAGTGATTGGTAGAGGTACGTCAATTTCGCAGATTCATCTGGCAGAAGCCTAGACTTGTCAGTCCTATACACCCACTGGCCACAATCGAATATCTATTGGCTTATATACGTACAAGCAGGTAGAAAGAGATAGCCTTTCGCATTATTTCCTTATTTACTACTGGATTGCAGTAGTCAAACGCGTTACGTAAAAGCTGCCAGCAAGTCGCAGACATGCCAATGAAGTATATATACATAATTGGTGTTCAACCTGATCTGGAATGTATTTGCGAAATTTACGTACCTCTAGTGATTGGAAGTTTTTAACATTCGGTGTCTCGGGGTCCTACCCGCAAATCACGGGCGTGTGTTGTCGCGGTAACAATGTTCTGGTTGGTGCAGTCAAATGAGCCACGCCTCTGCCCTATTATATTCTACCAATAACCACGAACCAGAGTTGCAAGTGTGCACGTAAGGCATTGAAACAAGTTGTTGCAGAATCCTTTTCACCAAAAATCACTGGCTCTAACCATGAAGTATAGCTGCAGACGTGCACGTACAAGGCACTGAAAGAAAGTGGGGCAAAATTCTTTTCGCGAAATGTTCATGGCCCCTACGTATTGCCAGCAATAGTACGACATTCCAAATTGTTCACTAATCTCTATAAGAGATTTCGAGTTACGAAAAGTGGAGGAGACGTTGTATTACAGCGATTTTCAAGGACTCTTGCATTCCGTCGCTGATTCATACTTGACCTGTGATATTCTCACCAGAACACAAGAACAGTGTGTGGCTGCTATGCTCTTGTATGCTCGTCGCTGTTTACCCTGTAAAGTCTTCGGGTTCACATCAGCGTTTTCGACGCGTCATCAGGCGATCATTCGCACCCCCAATACAATACCAACTTAACTAACAATCAACTACTTTTTAGTTATATATATGATTAAATAGAGTACAGTGTTCTCTACCTAATACAAAACTAGCATAACTAAGATAAGCATTACAAACATTTTAAAAAAAGCTTTATTTTGAACATTTTTGCCAAGTAATAGTAATTATTTGTGCAATACTGGCATTTATAAGATTTATGTTGCATGAGGACAAACAGCAGATGTTAATTATCTTAGCGATACTAAAATAGTTTGTGATGTGTTGATAATACATTGTCATCATCCGAAAATCTGAAAGTACGTATGTGTGTACAACTGCCTTTAGCTCAAAACGACATATTTTAAGGTATGTTGGTATTGCATTGGGGGTGTGATAAGGTTGTTCAAGTGGTATAAAACGATAATTATATATTTTTATAAAATACTTTAGGTTTCATGGAAGAAAGGCCTACTTTTGAGTAAAGTTTTTAAGAAACAATTTTAGCTCGTATAGTTTTCTCATAATGATGCGTCGAAGTTGAAATTTGCATATGCCATACAAAAGATGAAAACCATTTGACTTACTCAAAACGAAATCACTCATAGTGAAGTAACATGCTATGAGCTACATAACCTAACATTTATAAACTCACAACGTTTCATTTTGGATACTAAAAAATGTCACAAAATTACAGGAAAACAGTTGCAAATTCAACTTTTTTTATTAAACGAAAGTTGTTCCCTGTGAGATTTTCTAACATTAGGTTACGTAGCCCATAATGTGTTATTTCACTATGAATTATTTATTTTAAGTAAGTCAGCTAGTTTTCACTGATTGTATGGCCTTTGACGCATCGTTATTAGAAAACAATGCGGGCTAACGTTGTTACGTAAGAGGAAACTGTACTTACAAATTTCGTCCACTAAATTAATACAATTTCGTAAAAATATAAAATGTTGATATTAAAAGTACCAACACCCTTAAGGTGGCCGGATACCAAGATCGCCCGAGCGGTATGCACAGCTTCGGTCATTACAAACTTACTCGAAAATTCCTCATAGCATATGAGTAGGGCCCGGTAGTTTTCGCGAATAGATTTTTGCATCACTTTGTTTCAGTGCCTTACGTGCGCACCTGCAGCTCTGCTATGTGGCCAGTGATTGGATGCCGTAACACCCAGCGTGTGGAGGTTAAACCCGCAAATCACAGACGTTATGTGTGGTAGTTATCCGTGTACTGATTGGTACAGTCAAATGAATAACAACTCTGCACAAAAAAACACTCTGCCAATAATCGTGAAGTTGAGCTGCAGGTGTGCACGTGAGGCACTGAAACAAAGTGGGGCAAAAATCTTTTCGCGAAATCTACCGGGCCCTACATATGAGCGATGTCTGCTTAGAAAAAGCATCAAAAAACGTTGCACCATGTGTATAACCGTTCTATATTCACCACTACTAATCATAGCATATTTTTTAACGGTCGAGTATGGTAAGAAAGGGAGTTTTTGCGGTCTTTTTTGGGTAGGTAAATATTGAGGCAGCATTTTAAAAAATGTTTAGGCGTGTGCAATAATTTATTTTAATTTTAATAGTACGTCATAAAATGATATGGTCACAAGTGAAATTATCATATAGGACCGTTTTCGATGAGAAGTTTCTTGGGCCTAAAAGCTAGGGCGAGGCGTGATAGCCATCTCAAGTACAAGGCCGCGGCCTTACACCTGGCAACCCTGCACACAAGGGTCATTTTAACACATCTTTTAGCTCCTCAAAGGCAATGGCTGTACCTGATTCGTTATTCTGCCCCACACACCAGCGAATCATTGTAAGTAGCTGCCTTTGGCGAGGCAAAAAAGTGTTAAAAAGACCGTTCCTGACAGGGTTGCCAGATCTCAGGCCGCGGCCTTGCACTATAAAGATGGCTGTGGTGATGCACGTTCTGTATCGTCCTTATCGCGTCCGCATTTTTTGGCCTCGAACACCCAAAATATGTTCACTAAGACGACCACCTTAATATAGCCAGGAGCAGTGTATTCAATTACAGCGAGCATAATTCTTCCAAAAGTAGTTCAATTAACGATAAGATATGCGAGAAGTCGAGCAATACGTTTATTTTTACCGTCTTTGTCTCGTGTTTCTGCTCCAGGCAGGCGAACACTGAAGGTCGAAAGCCAATAAAGACGCTCTAGGAAGCGGTCGAGCCGTAAAGCTCGATTACGAGGGAGGGCTGGCTTGTAAAGTGGGTGAGAGGGGACGGCAAAGGTCCTCGCGACAAACAATAAAGAGGACAACCACCTCGTTACAACCTCACATAAATAACTTTCCATTGTTAGCGCTGGGCGCGACACGGTTTGTAGGTCCCGTGGTTAGGAACAGCGAGACGGGGGAAGGGATGAGCAAAGGTGTAGGTTTACATCATTATAACGCGACAAATCGTCAGCCTTCAACACCCACCTCCATTTTTTCCCCACCTTCGGGAATTTTATTATTCTTTAAGGTTGCTGTCTATCCAGGTCGCAAACAGTTGAGTGAAGCTTCTGCCCACATACGTTATATGTTAATAAGGATAGCACACTTCCATTTTAACAAGATATGTGGAAATAGTACAGATGGAGCATTAGCAGCCTATACTGAGAGCACGGTCGTAGAAGAACAGGTCTGGACACTCGCCTATCTATCAGTGTATTTTGCTTAACCCCCTTGTTGTTTGGCTGTAGTTCGTCAAGTTACCGAGAATGTTGTACTTTTTGGCGCTGTAATCCGGGCGGTCGGACTCAAACTCCGCCCACTTTTTTCCATTGTTAAATTTATAAAGTAAATTAAGATTGCTGGAGCCTTTTCTTAAATTTGTGAGCGAAGGAAGTATTTCATAAGTTGATAAAAAATACATTTTGATAAATTGTTTATCTTAGTGGGAAGGAAGTGGGCGGAGTTTAGTCCGACCGCCCTAACTGCAGCGCCAATAAAACACAATTTTCACGGTAAATTGGTGAACTGCAGCCAAACATACAAGGGGGTCAAGTTTACAGGCGAGTGTCCAGACCTGTTCTTCTACGACCGTGACTGATGCCAAGCCCACTTTGTTTATTCGGGTTGCAATACGGCGGATTGTAATCAGCTGTTCATGTATGAGTACTGAATAATGAGGTTATGGTTGACCAAACCACAGCCGTATTATACACGTTGCTATGGTAATGAACAATATATTTCAGGTACCAATATGGCGGATGGACTCCTCCCCCTTCCGTCTCAAGGCCTCGTACCCCTCGTCCTAAGACGTGTTTTATGCCCCATCTGTATGTTTCTATAATCTCTGATTTTAACACTTTTTTATTAACTCGCTTTCTCGTCTGTTCGTTTGTCTGTGTAGTAACAGTGAACTACAGACTTGAATTTAACATATTTCACAACTGGATAAAGTATTAACTTTGTCTGCCTGTTTGGTACAAATTTTGCAATCAATATTTATTTAGTGATAGTCCAACATTCCGATGAGCTAAAGACGTAACTTAAAACGTAGATCTGAACTGGATGACAATGCAATATAAGAGGGGAAAAAAAGGGAAAAATTAAGTAGTTAAACAAAAAGTAAAAAAAATTGTATTGTATTTTTTTTTTCAATAATAAAGATCATAAAAACACAATAAATTAATATAGCGCGTTTTTAAAACGAACTAAACAATATAAAATTCATTGTCATTAGAGAAGATGGTTAGAGACACTGGTAATTCAAGGGAAAAGTTGATTGTTTGCTAGGCTCCAACATGCTATGTGTAACACTGAAGGTTTTGCACATATATTGGCTATTTTATATGAAGCACTGTGCCCCTCTTCAACAGACCCAATTAGAACTGTACAGTTTTAACTCAGAGCGTGTGTGATTTGCCAGAAAACTGTTCACACGTGTCACGATTGAGATACTACAGTTTATTGGAGACTATGTTAAATATTTTCGCGATTTTCCAGTGTTTCTAAATGGTATATCGTGAAAAAAAATTTGAGCTACTATATCCTTGAAAACACTGTAGTTTCTTGTGATTTGGATTATTGGGTGATATACGTCTGACACAGCGTAGTGCTCTACAGACTAATAATAGCTGTCAAATTTTACAATAGCGGCATTCCTATTGGCTTAGTCGAATAGGGCAACAGCTCTACGTACAAGGAAAATTCAGTAATTTTTTCATAAGCTGAACGTACGTTGAAACACAGCAAACAGACAAGTTTTCCCGCGATACACCAGTATCTCTATTTATCATGTGAAAATACTTTTATGATTCTATTCAAAACGAAAAAAAAAAAAAAGACAGGTTTACTAAACTCCTCTGCTAAGAGGTAATTTAACACGCAAAATACTATATTCCAAACCCAATCACACCTGAGGTACAAATTTATGTCGGATCACATTTTTTTACACTTCTTTGTAAATCTCGACTTCTGTACAAAACCTGAAAGTAAATAAGTGCAGAACCTCATGCCATCAGTTATTTTAGTACAACGCGGAAGATAAGCCGAATTATTAACTTTTTTCATTTATGGTTCTTTTATGGAAAATACATAACCAGAGCACAACATTTGTTGGTTTTATGCACTAAAACCAGTAGTTAGACTACACAGCATTAATTAACTTCATTATATTTATTTATTTTATCTCTTTTAGAATGACGAAGATAAGGAATTTTGGTTTCTCTTACATTTAACCATCTACAAATATTATCATATTACGGGTAGCCTACCCTTGAATAATTACAAGCACATACAAAATTAAGTTTGCTTACAGTGGGATCACTATTTTTACCAATGTTACGTCTAGTGAACTATTACTAACTATACATAATACCATTTACCGTAAACGATAGAAGTTTAAGCTTGCAAATGTGACGAAAACAAACATTAGCTCAGGCAGTTTAAGTTAGGTTTTGTATAAGTAAGTGTTTTAGTTTCCGTAGTATTTTTTTTTCTTTGCGGATGCCGTCATTTGAATTCTATCTGCAGTAACAGTTCTAGATTACGTAAGCAGAGAATTAAGTGGAAGGGAGTGAAGATATTTGATTGACGTCGATCGCAAGGTCATGAAAGCTGCTGAGTATGACATAGTATTATAATGGAACGCCGACGTAGTTCAAGAAGGCGGAGGGAATATGAGCACCCAGAGAAAACCCCCTGGCAACGACAACATTCGCCACGTTTTCCCATTGCCAAGTACGGGAGTAAGACAGCAGGAACTACGGCTTTCTCGTGGCTTGTCCGTGCTCCCACAAGATCAGCTCGGTAAATACTGCGCGTGCTGTGTGGGAGCTTCATCAGCACATTGTGAAACATGGCCGTACACTTCTCACCAGTATCTCCACGTGGCCTGCTGTATGGCTACAGCAATATATTTTACGTGTCAGATGTGCGCGTTGTAGAATTGGAACAAATATCGCAATAAATATATACTGTATGTAACATTTATCATTCTAATTCATCCTTGTACGTGTGTGATGTGATAGTGATTGTAATAGGCTTGCTGTAGATTAGGTATGTTTTTCACAATAAATAACTTACCAAGTATTTAAAGTGGGATCGTGAAATAGTAAGACTAATTTTGCCACCCTGTATAATTTATGGATATTAAGGGCGCGGTTACCCCTATTTTCATCACCGTGTTTATATTATTTTTGTGCCAGATACGTTTTTTTCTCATTTTAGACACAAAATGTGACTAAATTTGGCTCTTATGAAGTTTTTTTTAATCTATCATAGTTTTCGCGTAATGGCTTTTTAAAGTCAAAACTTGCATGTTTTAAGGACCACACTAAAACCAACTGACATACAAAACTGAAAATATTCACAGTGGATAAAGACATCGCCGGCTACAACGTCACATCCATAAAAACAAAGAATATATTTTTTTGTTTTTAAATCAAAATTTAGAAATTTAAAATATTTTTTTAATATTCAACATTTTTTAAAATACAAAATTATTTTATTTTGTGGTTTAACATAACTGAATCTGTAGCCTATCATATCGTTATTCACTGTGAATTTTTTCAGTCTGGGAAGTAAGTTGGTTTTAGTGTTGTCCTTAAATCGGAAACATGCAAATTTTGGCTTTAACGAGCCATTATGCAAAAACTATGCAAGATAAAATAATTTTATAAGAGAAAATGTTAGTCACATGTTGTGTCCAAAACAAGGAAAAAAATAACTGGTACAAATATAAAAATATAAACATTGTGATCAAAATAGCGGTAGCCGCGCCCTTAACTATTGTGTGTTTTCTCAACGACACCTATTCTCTACACTCCATCCATACTGTCATCTATCCACACATTGTTAGATTTAAATCTTACAACAATTTCCATAGAGAAAATAAGGCCTATACTTTTACTTCGTTTTAAAAACGTAGTACATTGTATGTTTATTTAAATATAATTTTCTTTCTTATTGTTTATTTTTGTTTCAGACATTTTCATGAGAACTGTAAGAAAGATAAATACATTGAAATAGGTCTAATGTAAATTAGCGTTCCGCAGTTCTGGAAAATTTAAATTATTGTGTAGAGACTTTAAATATTTGTTTTTATGGCTTTCAGGCGAACCGCGATAATTTGTTTTTCTTTTGTTTTTCCCGTATATGTGGTCAGACAGTTTTCTGAAGCATTGGGATATATTGGAGACGAAAATGCCAATGGCAAAATATTTTACATGCACGATGTGGCAAGTTAGCGCTGTAGTTAGATCCGTCTCCACGTATATTTTACTTTTTTTTACTACTTCTGTTCTGACATGCATATTATGGGTGCAGGTTCAAATCCCGAGCAGTCCAAACATGATTCTATGTTTACTAGACGTAACATACATGAAATAATACCTGGACGTGTAGCGCAAGAGGAAACTAATACGTGCAGTGTTGCCACATTGTGCACGTAAAATGTCGTCATACTACATTTTGCCACTTAACATTTCCGTCTACAATTTATCTCTGGATTCGCGAGGTGTGCTTACTGTGCGGTTCATTCTGGACTTTCTGTATATACCTCTATGACAGGAAAGTTAGGTACGTTAGTAAAGGACTCGCATTCCCATAAACAACCTATACAAGCCGGAGAATCTGCACGCAGTTAGACATGTCGTTGGCCTAAGTACCCCCTGGAAGAAGGGAGTGTGTTCGTGTATAAGTTTCAACATAACAGTCAGCTAGATGGTAACCCATTTCGTACTTGGGCGCTCGCTAAACCACGAAGTACGTGCTCAGACAGTTCAATTGTTATTGCACTTCGCTCGCAACTAAGATCGTATGGTTCAAATCATCGTGCTGTCATATACAGGATGTTAAAGAAAGTAACAAACTTCACGAGATGGCACATTGTAAAAATGAGGTATAGTTATGTAACGAAAGTTTTTGGCTCGCACACATTTTTAACGGAGAAACATTTAAAAACCGACGTTTTTAAAATAAACAAAAGGGCGGCGAAAGAAATTATGAACATTCCGTGTAAGGTTTAGTAACAACAAGAGCTACAATATTTGTGAAAAAAAAAAAGTTGCTTTGAATACATTTCAACTTCATTAGATAATGGGGTTGTTCAAACCACCTGTGTATTGCGTGATGTCTACCTGTAAGGATCCCAATTTTCTACGTCCATTTTCTCGAAAACTGTTCGCTTGAGTGTGTTGCGACACGGCGACTTTTTCGTGTTCATTTGGACCTCCTGCCACAAATTGTGTCATTAGTAGTAAAAAATGTAATGGTAAGAAATTGTATGCGAAAAAAAAAGGTTTCACCTCTACTGAAGGTGATACGTATTCGGAACTTTTTTTTTTCCACAGATTGCAGTTATTGTTAAACCTCGCCCGAAAATTCAGTATTTATTCCTCGTACTATCGGTTATTCTTTCAAGTGTTTATCGTCAATGTCAATTGGACAACGCTATGTCTCAGTAGACTATGCGCCAATATTAAGGTACAGTAAAACATGCTGAAACATTTTTTTATTTGAAAGTCATGAAACAAAAAAATTTTATCCTTGAAAATAAAGATTTATAACAAGACTATATAAGACTGATATTAGTTTTGTAGGATTTATTTAAAGCTGAAGAATATTTTAATCATATGTTACAACTGGTTCATAGTCTAGTGATATAAAACATCGACCAATTTTCAATCGCGAATTTTACCCTTGTCATTTACACCATCCAAAAATTTAATTGTAACTTTATCATTTTTGTTTATAAACACAACCATCTGGCAACGTTTGTAAATTACTTTAATTAACAGCCTGTACCTACTTGGTTCAACAAATAGTGTGACAATCTCAGTAAACTTGGCAAAACTGATCATTTTGGCTCTTGCTGTTTTTCATAGAAACTGTATTAAGTTGTGCTATACAACAGCGCCACCTTGCAGACAATGTAATAAACGTGAGTTCCGGAGCATCAGCATTTAGAGCACCATCTACACCAGTTTTCAACGTCATATTTTTGTTTTTATATTTGCACCAGATAGTTTTTCTTACTTTGTATGCTACATAAATTAGGATTATAATTTGCTGTAACTAAATTTTTTATCTCTCGTAGTTTTTGCGTAATAACTCGTAAACGAAAAAAATTGCATTTTACGGTTTTATTCACGCCACTAAAACCAATTGACATGCCCAACTCAAAAAATTTACATTCCATAATGATTATGTAGTCTAGATCGTCTTCTATTTAGAAACTAAAAATAAAATACTTTCGTATTGAAAAAAAGTTGCTGAAATATGTAACTAAAATATTAAAAATTCAAGAATTTTTTATAACCCCCCAGAAAACATTTTTATATAGGAGATGACCTAGCATACAACATCGCCAATCACTGTAAATTATTTTCAGTTTAGAATATCATTTGGTGTTAGTGGCGTACATAAAACCGTATAATGCAAGTGTTGACGTTTAGGCCTACAAGTCATTATGCAAAAACTATCAGAGATAAAAAAAAATTTCATGAGAGCATAATTTAGTCACAATTTATGTCTAAAATAAGAAACAAAACATCTGTTACAAATATGAAAATAAAAACACGACGTTGGTAACCGATTTAGACTGCATCCTTAATGCGTGAATTATTCGTTAAGGTAGGGAGAAATTCACCAAAAATTTAAATTGTTAATATAGCAAAAAATTGCTTCAGCTTTCAAAATTGTTTGTATAAGGGCATGGCAAAGTTCAAATTTGCATAAAACAATTTTTATGCTAGAAAGGAACACCAACTTAATTTACCAGAATTTAAATAATTCACTCTGAAGAACAGCGACACGGGCTATGTCAAAGCATGTATAAAACCGAAAATTTGTATGCTGAAAACATTGAAGAAATTTGGAAACTTTTAATTTTTAATTTTTAAAGAAAGTAACACAATTTATTTTTCAAATGCCAAATTGAGATTCCTAATGGAGACCTTAAATCTGGCTTGTAACTAAATATTGTACAGAATACTAGTAAACTTGTAGAAATTACATCCGATGACTTTTCGCCCTTCAAATATTTACAGCCTAAATTCTTTTAAAATCTCAAAATAAAAATAATTTATATTTTTAACCCATCTAACATATAGTAATGAAAACTGGAATGAAGCTTTAAGACAGTTGACATTAAGAAGATATACGCCTCAAAATACTAAATTTATTGCAATTTTAAACATGAGTAAATTAAAAAAAAAAACCCTTAAAATTTTGTTACATGTGCAGTTTTGCGTGTCAGTTTATAAATGTACATTTCAAATATTTTTATCCGTATGGGTTTTTTAGTTGCTATCACGTTTTAATTCTTATTATTAGTGAATATATAAATATAGTCAAATTATATTTTGATTAGTCATTGTCATGAAATTTTACTATGTGAAACTCTTTTATAGGAGGGAGAAAACGTGTAATATATACGAGTATTTGAGTGTTTGGTTCAAATGTATATTCGTTATAAAATTTTATTAAAATATATTACTTTTCTATCTTTATATGGGAGCAACCACAATCCCAATGTGGCACGAAGACTGTACTCTTTCCATGTTTTACTCTCTTATCATGGCTGAAAAGAATGATCAGCAGAATTACTGCACGCATGATTCCAGTATTGCAGCTAAATTATTCTGAAACCATGTTCGACGGACATATATTGAAGCATCGATGGTGATCTACAGCATTTGCTAAGGCAACCAAATTTGTGACGGTCGAAGCAAGTATCTGGACCTAGGAGAAAGCTTCGAAACCATGGGTTTGGCGTTACATTTTCCGACACACAAGTTGCTCACGAGTGACTCGGGCGGGGGTACTATGGCGAGAAGCGTTTACCAACTCAGCAATGTTGCGACGACCGTGACAAAGGATTGGAAAATTTGTATTCACCACTCTCTAACTCCTCGCTTCGGTGTGTACGTGCTGTTCGCCCAGCCGCGAGTTTTGAAAGACAGAAAATAAAAAGAGGCCGTGTTCCAATCCTAAACTATCATTTAGTAACAAGCGTTTTACTGATATTCAGTTTGAACGTTACCGAAAGTCTGTTATCTACATAAATATTTAAAAAGTTGATTTTAAAAAGTCAAACGCTTCATATATATATTTTGGAACGCTAAATATTAAAGAAATAAAGGGTTGTAACTAAACTCTTAAACAGTTCTTACACTGCTAAGATTTTACTAGGATGTAATTTTAACAAAATTTAGATTGACTTATATTTTTATGCTCATAACTAAAATTTCGGCAGTAAAAATTTTGTTTCACATTTTTAAGGAAAAAGAAGCAGTTATAAAGAATTGTTTATCATTTTAAAAATTTCCGTTCATACTACTAAACAATCTTTCAAAGACGATAACATTTCTGTTTACAAAAAGACCCACATGACTCACGGACTGAGTTATTGGCTCGACAGTTGCAGGTTTCATTTTTCATAAATGCGTGTTCAAACAATATCAAGAGACGATTTTCATTGAGTTTTTAACACATTGAAGACTATGCTCGATTGTATGCCAAGACTACACTTCAATGTAAACTTCTCCTTCAGTGAAGGAAAAATAGCGTTCCGTTATCTTAACTGTGTTTTTCAGTAATCTTATCTAACAGCAACAGTCATGACAATAGTAAATATTCTAAATATTGTTACTCTTGTTAAGAAGTGCAATAGTTATTAAGTGGAAAAATACACCAACCAGTATGAAAAAGGACTTCAAGATAATCATTATGCAACTTCAACTTAGAGGGAGATCATCTTCGGCAAAGCCAACGACACTCTACCATAATCTTCATTTGAATAAACTTAAACTCGTTTCCTTGAGCAAAGTCAGTGTTATTCTCAATATTCGCTATCTATGTTGTAGTATTTTAAGGAACTTTCTTCCAGTCCACATACGTCTCTGTTATTTGTGTCCAACATCCAACATCTTGTGCAGAAGAACATGATCTGCAAGAAAATGCAGTGGCCTAAGCTAACCATTAGGCGCGCGTTATATGAAAAGACGCAGTTGTTAATGATCTATAAACCTTTCTGTTTATTTTTCTGATTTCTTTATAAATTGTAAATTTGCACGTCTCCAATTCGGCAAAGAAAAATTGAATTGCAACTATCAAATTATGGTTATAAATATGATATTTGTAAATATTACACTTCAGTAGTTGTTAAAATAACTATGCATAGTTCTGAATTAATTCTACGGACTGGCTTCAAAGTAAGGCCCTACTAAACTTGCCAGTAGCCACATTTCGTTAATTCTACGTCTTCCAATGAATAGCAGGTGTTGCGCCCTTGTTTCGAAAGGAAAGTTATGGTTGGGTGGCCATACCAAATTAAAAAAAAATTACAAATTTTCGCATTATTTTTTTAAAATGTAACACGAATTTTGTTTTGGTTAGATCTGATCACATATTCGTGTGTAACTTACTACCCTTATATAAAAGCTATGTTACCTTATTTTCGGATTTCCTTGGACATGTCTGATTTTGAAAGTTTTCTTCTCTTGAAGTTGTATAATAGCAATAACTTTATGTAAACTAGTTATATATTATACATTTGTGTTTTGCCTTTACTTTTATTCATTTAGCAACACTATTTTACTAGCACAGAGCTTCAATTCGAAGATATATCGTTGTTATGCAGGTTATTGAAAAAAAAAGTCCAAAAATTCAACGATTCTGAACTACAGATCTCTTGGCGTACATTGTAGGGCCTATACCACCTGCGCTGTATTATATGTTGCTGTGGCATGCTACATCAGTCAGATGCGTACTGTGCAATTAAATAAGACTCATCTTATATGTAACTGCTAATAGATGTGATTATTGTCCCCCCAATATCTTTACACGGAACTTTGCAGCATCCTTGCCATCCACAATATGTATAACAAAGTAACCATTTAGTCACATGTCATGGATTATTATAAAATGTTTAATGTATATAGCCTAATAGACTACATCAAAATTGACACAGTACACAACTGATACGAAATATTCCCTTTTATTATAACAAGAATATAACTGATGACCGTAGTAAAAGATACTCATAACTAGGTGCTGTTCCCTACATGAAAAGTTACTTGAATTTTAAAAATGAATTCTCCCAACATGGCGCAACACACATTACTATACTTCCATCAAACATTATTCCTCAAATAGTCTTACTACACATAAACTTTCCTCGGCTTAGTTCAGTCAGCATGAGCAAGGGCGCTTTACTCATACCTCTGGTTGGACTTGAGTTCCAAATCTGTACGGTAATTTCACAGTATTAAAATTTTGTCCGAAATAAAACAGTTTTACAGACGAGCGAAAGAGGCATGGCTATAATAAAATTTAGAGTTCAAAATTTAGTTAGCAGTTTTCCACAAGTTATAGCCAAGCCAAAAAATTAATTTTCATGAAAAGTTAGCATTATAATAGTCTCGTGAGTGATGTATTACGTTCTTTCCACGCTGTCTTGAAGTTGACTAAAACATAGCTAATTAATAGAATAATTGGTGTCTCTTTTCAAAACGGAAATACTTTCATATATTTATCCACAACCTAAACTCGCTCCCAAGAGTTCCTATCCTTAGGATGGCGACAGTAACAGGCGTCATCTTAATTGCCAGCCGCATACGTCCTACCAGGACGGGAGTCAAGCCTAGAAGAAAGATAAAAGGGGCGCCCACAGTAGCGTCGGTTCAAATAATCGCCTCGGAGAAAGAAAAAAACAATCTCTTACTTAGAGAAAATAATTCAGCATATTTAGTTACTGATTAAAATTCCATATTATTATAATTCTGCTGAATATTTCAGTAAGCAGCACTCTTTCCAAATACAGCTGATAAGAAAAAATTAATTATCCTAAATTTGAATAACAGGTTTACATGCTAATTATGTGCTTTAAAATTGTATAAAATTATTGTTAAATTAGTTTCTTTCACAACAAATAATTAGCATTAAGCAAAATATATTACTTCACTCAGTTTCACTTTTAAAGTTACAGGTAAGTATTAATATAGGCCTACCTGATAATAGATAACTGTAATTCCGTTACACCCATCATGTTTGGCGAATGTCACATATCCGCTTGAATTGTAAACAAAATAAGTTATTATCATGATTTTTCAGGAGAACACAAACATTAGTAGTTAATTTTCCTTGTGACAAGGATTGCTTAGTTGGTTCTATTTAGACTAAACATCTTTGAACACACACCAAAAGAACGTTGGTTGTTTTCATTAAGCTTTATGAAACGTTTATTTTGTATTTAATGCATAAAGGAACTTCATTCGAGTATGTTGAAGAACTGTATTAGTTGTGTATCTTAGACTACGTTTATTTTTTTTACTATACCGTGAACATCTCGGTGAATAAAATAGCGTAGCAAATAGAAAGACAGTTATGTTCTTTTAAAAAAATTGGCAGGCGAACACACTCGATTCTTTAGGTTACCACCACAAATCTACGGTACATAAAGAAAACTTCTCCGACTACGAAATTTACAAAGCAATATCTTTGCGCTTTGTGGTGGTCTTTGAAATGTAACCCCCCCTCCTTTAGCAGTACTGAAAGCTTCGCTCTGAACAAATGTAAGATAGAGGAATCCAACTTCATCCGTTCATCAAAGAAAAAACCTAACCTCTTCCTGCTTAACTCTGTCGTCATACAAAATACAAAACCAAAACTCCGCCAAACACCGCGTTTTTGTGTATCCTTTGTGCGAGATTTTTTACAATCCTCACGGCCGACCCGAAAACATGAGTTAATATTTCTCATCAGCATATCAAAGATGGCCAGAAAAGTATTTCGTGTACTGTACATAAATAAATATCCATGCAATTAAATTTAATTAAAGAAATTTCTCGTAGTGTATAAAGATAGTACGAGTAGTACATCATCATCTAATTGCATACTACCATACACTAAAAAAGGTGGATCAGTGTTTGACTTAGTGTTTAAGGCGGTTGCCTGCCCGTCTCCCTTTCCAATGAAAAAAAAATCGTTGTAGCGTTCTAGCAAAATTCTTTTTCCTAATAAACTTCTAAACATATTTCTATTGTGTGCATTTACTTAAAGAACAAACACATAAAACTATGTCGAAACGGTAGATTCAAAACATCGCCTGAATTATAAAGTTCATTTCGGAAATCCACAAAATCGGGAACTAACAATAAGCTTTTCGAATATCATATCTGTAAAAAAAAAAAAACTAATCACGGAATTCGTGTGAAACTACGATAGAAACATGTATTGGACTAGTTAGAAACTTTCCACCAATAAAAATATGTTGGCACAACTGTGTCAGTCAGGCGAGTGATCTACTATACCACTCACTGCACGCAGTTTCAGAGTCTTGCAGCAGAGGCGATACAACACCAGGTGAGCCGGTCAAAATCTCCCTCGGTGCCGTACTTAAGATTTTAATTATTCGAACGTGCAAATATTTTAATGGCAAAGACTTTAGTACATAAAACTAGTGTGATATTAACAGTAGTTTACAATAATACGCAAAGAGCCGTATATACAGGGGGTGTAGGTCTGTGTGTGATTTATTCTTGGTGTTGAATTACAGCTTTAGTCAAAAATGTGTTTCCAAGTTGTCAGCGAAACATATTTAAATACAGTTAAAGTGTTCTTGAACTTTCAACTGAGAGCGTTTTTCGTATTTACGCGTGTTTTATTTTGTAACTGCCATCATTCTTGCGATATTTATTTAATAGATCAATTTGGATTTTTCTACTAAATTTTTACCCAACTGTTGCCAAGAATGTAGTGCACTCCATCCTGACTCAAATTTTGTAAAGGCACTAGTCAAAAACCTAAAACGCTTTGGAGTCATTCTAGTGTTACGTGTGGAACTTTCGGTGTACATTTTCTCTGTTCGTGTATTTATTTATTTATTTTTTTTTTTAGTTCAAAATTGTTGTTTCTTCGTTCAAAGTGTGAGTTATGAACACTTCGGGCCTTTATTAATAAAACTGAATGCTTATAAGCTTATAACATATTCAATTCAGTTTTTATTAATGTTTTAAAGTTGTTACTTTTTTGGTTATGTGTGCGACTCAGAGATTTTGATACATGTTACATTCTTATCAGTTTTTCAGTTTTTCCTTGAAATTGTAGTAGTAAGAATAAAGCAAAATGATACTTATGTGGTACAGTAAATGAACTAACATACGCCCTAATGTGAAAAACTTGGCTTTCATAGTACTGTCACAATAAATTCATAAATGTATGTTACGTGTGTGACATGTTACATGTGTGACCAAAGCCAATTCGCGAAATTTTCCTCCATTATTTTAAC
Organism: Medauroidea extradentata; assembly: GCA_003012365.1. Lineage (NCBI taxonomy): Eukaryota > Metazoa > Arthropoda > Insecta > Phasmatodea > Phasmatidae > Medauroidea > Medauroidea extradentata. The sequence goes on along the minus strand of PNEQ01065687.1, from coordinate 3,898 downwards.
TAAGATCTCGTGAATAGAGAATACATTTATTTGGAAAATTTGAATACATCATGTGATGTTTGTTCAGCTAAAAAAATGAAACATTTTATAGTGAACATTATGTAGGCTGTATCGTACTAATTTACTTGATCAGCGCCCACGACAAACAACAATCAAAATACATAGAATTCTTATTCAATGACTAACATAAAAATAATCTATCATAAACATTTCACAAGAAATGTTTTAAGTAAAAGACATATGTAACAGCACAATTAAAAAATCAGTACATTTAAATCCCTTCCCTCACTTCTAACACAATAAACTTAATAAATTGGTAGTTTCTCTTCAAAATTAATATTTGTGTATTTGAGGAAGGAAACATTATTAGATTTCTGAAATTAAATCTAAATGTTAGTTAAATATGAATGATTAGTTAATGACATTTGACTTAATTTGGATGAAGAGATTTATTTTTAACGTAATAATATTTAGGCCTACGTATATAATGTGATTTATTAATTTTTTTTATTTATGCTGTTGGTCTTCACACTAAACAAGACATTTACAATCTTAACAGAAGTGATATGAAAATAATATAAAATAAATGGCATGTGTCTCACACGTAACGTCGCACACGTAACAATATTTGTTAAGTGTGTGACGATTAATTTAATTTTATTAATTAAAAAGTTGATAACTAATCATTACTTTTTTTTGGCATTACGATCTTTATGTGGAACTGACTTTGAAAATAAATTCTCAAGTTGTTATTATTTACAATTTTTTTTGTTATAAAAACTTTTGTACTTTTAAGTTACGTGTGTGTCACTGGTATTTGCACTACTTTGGTTTATACATTACAACTAGCGCATTATCAAAATTTACATTTCACAAACATTATATCATGACAGCATTGGGGTAATGTCAGTGACTAATAAGTATTAAATTCATATTCAATGGTACGCAGCCAAGTTTGAAGGCTTTCAAAGCAAATGTATGTGCAAGTTAGTATTATATTAGCATCAAACCATTAATAAATTTTGTTATAAATAACAAGTTTGAAAATAAATAGGCTAACATGAATTGCTGATACTAAAAGGAATGACCTTTTATCTACAAACTGAGTACAGAATCCTTCAGATTTAATGCTTTATAATTATTACCCACTCAGGACCACTTTTCTTTGAAGGACACTTTGATATCATTTTTTGAGTTATTTTCACATTGCATCACTACCGCGTATGATGAACATTTTTGTATTTCTGCCAATTCTTCAAAATTTCCCTCTGGGGATGAGACTGCTAATCCTACTCATCGTTGATAAAAAAAAATTCTAGGCTGGGTTTAGGCCTACACAAAATAATATTCTTCCAACTTGAAAGTATCACGTGGCGCCATGATAATCACCAAACGGATTAAAAGTTTCATAAAAAAAATTTTGCACGATTCTTAGAAACAGTAAAGCGTCACATGTCATTATCCTCATAAACGATAATACTTTTTTCGTGACAGATATGTTATCTCGGCGATAACTTCGAACGATAGAACTGTGCACATCCGGTGGGGTTTGTTTCTCACGGGACTAGCGCCAGAACACATTCAGGTATATTTTAAAAAGCGAATGACTACGACGAATGTAGTTCTTGAACTCCTAACTTGAAAACTAAGAGTTCCTTATTTTCGCAATTATATATATATATATATATATATATATATATATATATATATATATATATATATATATATATATATATATATATATATATATATAAATATATATATATAACTGCCCGGCCGCTGCTTTGACCACATGGATTTTCGCAGGGAAAGCTATGACGATAGCTAATCTTGTTAATTAGTAGAGCTAGTGAAATTTCTCGAATTCAATGACCTTCAGGTTAGAATCAAATACCCTATGCATACCCAAGGCCCGAACATTTGTACACTAGCTGCTACTCAGTGGAACAGCAGACAATGAACGAATAGACAGGGCTTGAGTATGCATAGGAAATTTGATTCTAACATGCAGGTCTCTGAACTCACGAAATTTCACCATCTCTATTAATGATATATTGAGGACACGCGAGGAGACACATTTTAATACTTGTCACCTCTAAAGAAAACTGGTACCTCATCAGGCTTATGAGATATCAAGGATTTTGGTAAAATACATGTTACCCTCTTTCACCCAATAGCGAGTCCTACGCCGGAAATGGTAAGCCACTATAAATGGAAAATTTATTCTTCTGCCAACTGCCACAAACTTATATCAGTTTACCGTATCCGTACCTTACACGGGATTCTAACCCAAAACCTCTTACCAATGTTCCAAACAACTACTACAAGATAGGTCTAGAATTATTAAAAGTTATTAATTAATGTTAATGTATACACGCCAGTCCCTAAAAAGGTATATATACAATAGGACGGCAAAAAGCAACAACTTTTAAATTATTTCTCCGTGGCCATGCCTGCTTTTCGGGATTTCTGGAAAATTTTTCATCTTTACACTCCCTTAATTGTCGAAACATGTAACATCATGAAACAGACTTTATAGGTATATATGTAAGCTTCATTACTTTTCGAAAATTATCTCGACATCTAAGCAGATTTAGGAGATACAGAGATCTAACTGAAGCCCCGTTTTATTTATTGATTTTTAATTCCCTAAAAGGTTGAATTTTAAAAAATCCTGAAAAAACTTTTTAAGAATATGTGTGAACGTCATTCTGAAGCAAAAATCACCTCAATATCTCAACTGCTTTAAGCTTTACCGAGGATTCATTGAAAGTGCATTTCACCCCTTTTCTCCCCCGTAATTTTCAAATTTCAATAAACATCTTTTTAGAGCATGCCTACAGCGTAAGGAAAAGCCACCCTTAAAATGTAACGTGTCCAAGTTTAGCAGTTTGGGTTGTGCGTTGATGAATGAGTCACTTTTTTTATATAAATAACGATTTAAATATTTATATTATACATAGTATACACGTATACATATGCATATGTGAGTATTTACATACATATATACACACAAACAGCCACTCATGTCTTCGCATATATATATATATATATATATATATATATATATATATGTATATATACACACACCCAGGATGAATATGCGATACTTTCGAGATATTAAAATTCTTAATGTTTGGATAAACGATACACATATATTTTAATATTGGGTGCAGTTTTCGTTGGACACTTGCGTAAGTCAGTAATTAACTCTAAGTTACCTTTCAAAATATTTAATTGTAATTGAAGAAACGTAACAAATCGAATCAATACCAATCTCCCCGGAATGATCTTCTATATAAATGTATTTATACATTGGTTTATTCATTTATTTTTTCGTTCAGTTCACGCTTATTTCGAATACAAAAACCGCTGAAGCATTGTCGAAATGCTGCCAATGTGTGAGGCTATTGTGAAGGACATAATAAACCAAACGAAGCTTAATCAATTTTTCCGTGTCTCAGAAGTCAAATACGTTAGAAATTTTCTGCTGTGATTTTCCTCCCGGCCCTTTCATCTCTTTTGTCCTTTCTCCCAACCTACATTTTTCCATTTTCCATGGGCGGAGTGGGGAATGTTCTAGTCTCTTCGAGCGCCACGCTTTTCTGCAAGGCATGTTCAAAGAGCAGTAAAAAAACAGTTTCCATAAAACATTCTGAAACTCGTATAATGGACAGATCCTCGTACGTTAGGCTTTAAATATAAAACAAGTAGATCTATACAGAACTAATCAGCCTACTTTCCTTTAGTGTATATTTTGATAACAGACATGTTTGCTCAAGGGCTGTAGGGGGAGGAGTTATCCTAGGATTTTACAACACACAGAAAAGAATGCCAACGAAAGCAATATGATGAAAAACTAAAAAAATTAGTAAACATACTGCAACATTTAAATTTT
>PNEQ01065686.1:0-62568 GCA_003012365.1 Medauroidea extradentata | reverse complement strand
CTCGACGCGTTTGAAAAGTTAAAACAAATATATTATTTGCTCATATTCTGTTTTACCGGCGGATTCTTTAATCATACAAAAACGTCATAACAATAATGTTACTTACAGCCGGTTCATAATATTATATTCTCGTAATAATGATATTTTATGGTTTCAGTAAAATATCGTGCCGCTGCTAGGAAGTAAGACTAAAGTGCCTTTGTTGTTATTCGTAGGTTAGTCGTTCTACCATTTTACATTTGTTACATGTAGTTCAGAAACGTTTATTTTATAGAAATATTTCGTAAAAGTGATTAACAGAAGCGTTAAATAACAAGATCTGAAGCAGAAATCGTTGAAACATATTCCAAAGTCTGTGTAAATATATGTTGACAGAGTTAAACCGTTTTGAATGCTGCGTAAGAAGGCGGCAACCAGTGAAATCGAACGTAGCTCCGTCGCTAGCGCGCCGCGAGCAGAATTCAAGCCGGTTGCGGGTGGGTAGGCAGCCCACTTGCCAGTTCTGTGTTGAATCGAAACACACTGTACATTGAAGCCATGTTCACATAATCCCACACAACCTACCTTTATTCTTACCTACACAGCAAACAATGAGACGCCTTTTAACTTCTGAGATAACGATATTTAAGAACTATTAATATTAGCAATAATATTAAAATTATCACCAGGCTTGTTTCTTCACCTGTAACAAAGACACTGGCCTCGGAAAATGTCTCGGTCTCTCATTTAAACACAGGTTAATTTGAATTTCGCGCCACATTTACTACCCTCCGCCGTCTACATAGTGCTAGCATCAATGTCTCAGACGTCTCCAATGCTAAAGTACTGGGCGTGTTAAAGGTTGTTCTCTACAATGTTTGACATTAATTTGTTAACTTATAACGTGTCTCTGTATAGTTTGAATGTGACATATAAGGGACTATTTATTGTATTCAAAGAATTCTGTATCTTTAAATATGCTGTATCAACTATGTTTTAATGCTGTGATTAAATTAATTATTCTAAACATATGTAATTACATTACTCCAAAATGATGCTGTCAACAGCAGTAAAAATAAAAATTAATAAAAATTCAACATATCAAAAAACTGCACAGAACCCAACAAACCACAACAGAAACCAACAACACACCCCAATGGAAAACAATAGCACACAATTGAAGATAGTAAACCCAGGACACAATAGTAACCAACAAAACAACAGGAATCAACAAAATTACTACAGAAGCCAACAGACCCCAACAAACCACAACAGAAACCAACAAAAGAACAGAACACTACAAACCACAACAGAAAACAACAAAACACAACATAACTCAACTAATCGCAACATTACCCAACAAAATATGATATAAATCAACAGAACCCAACGAACCACAACATAAATCGACAAAATACAACAGAAACCAACAAACCACTACAGAAACTATCGAAACACAACAGAACCCAGCAAAACATAACAGAACCCAACAAACCACAACAAAAAACACCAAAACCACAATAGAAGCCAACAGCACAATACAGCCCAGTGGAAATCAACATCACACCATAGAAAACAATAAAACACAACTGGAACTAACAAAACACTACAGTAACCTACAAAACACAACAGAACCAAACAAACCACTACAGAAACCAACAAACAACCTAGAAACCTACAAAACACAACATAAACCAACAGCACAACACGATCTAATGGAAAAGAACAGGATACAATAGAAAACAATAAAACCGATAGAACACAACATAATCAAACAAAATACAACATAATACAACAAAACACAGCAGAATCCAACAAAACACAACATTATCCATCAACACAACATAATCCAATGAAAAAAAAACACAACAGAATCCAATGGAACTTCAATTACAGACAACAAAAAAAACATAAAATACCATTGGGACAAAACATAAACCAACAGAAACCATCAGGACACAAAATAATCCAATGGAAACCTACAACACATAACATAAAACAATGAAAAACAACAAAAACACAACACAAACCTTTGAAAACCAACAGAAAATAACAGAATCCAATAAAAGCCAACACACAGCTGAAACCAATATAGTCCAACAAAATGTAACATACAACAAAACCCAACACTTACTAATGAAAATATCCTAGTTGCAGCCAACAGAGAACACTGGTATCGAATGAAGGCTATTGGTTCCCCAACAGAAAACATTTGTAACCAATAAAAATACATTAGAGTGTATATTTACTACAACAGAAACCACTGAAATATGTTTTGTGTTGTAAATTTTTGGAAGGGCTGCAACTTTACCTAGATTGTTTTAATTTTGTGCAACTTACATATTTAAAATAGGGTAACCGCACTGTAAAAAGTACACAACAGTGTTTGCATTAGATATTGCATCTCTCAAAATACTACACATAAACATTTATACTAACAAATCTGTATTGTTCTCTCAGATTCAAATGGAAATACATACCACAGAAAAGATCTGAAGGGGAATGTCAAGGTATTTACGTCCTTTTAATCGATTATAGCACAAAAAATCACTTTATGCATGTCTTAAGAGCTTGATTGAACGTACAGCAGGATTGGTAACAGCGAGGGCAACTGAAACCTAAATCATATATTTATAAGTACACAGTTCCACAGAAAAGGAGAATGTACAGGTATGTAAAAATAGATTTCTGTATATTCAGATCAAGTTAAGATGCTCGCAAAATTATTGCAGCTGGTAAATCTCAAAAAGATCGATGGGGCAAAAGCACTCCTGGATTTACAAAGCCAGTATCCTGTGCTAAAGGTATTATGATACTAATCATATAGTATCATTCCTTTATTAATAGGCCTACTGTACCACTACAATATACAAGTATCTTAGTGCGAATTTGAATGTGAAATTCGTGTGGAAAATCAAGACCTAACTATTGACAATAAACACTATATAAAGTTTTCAATGAGACTTTTGATTTGACATTTAGAATGCCGCAGATAGACTCTCGCTGCAAATGCGAAGAGCTTTCGCTGAAAATCAAAAGTCCTTCTCTGAACGATGTTACTAAAGGCATGTATTCATCAGAGTTTAAAAAAATTCTATAGCAACGTGCAAAATTTTAAGCAAAATTTTCTAGATGATACAGTGGTAGGAATTTGTCTGGATTCAATGCAAACCTCCAGCTACCTGAAATCCCAGTGCACGCCAGATACCATTAAATGTTTTCACGGCAACTAATAAGGAAAACAATTATCTGTATTACTAAGGCGTAGATAAAAAAATGGTCGAATTGAGGTAGGTTTATGTTCCACCTTGTACGATAACTAGAGATGATGGTTTATCGCGGAAAAACTTGACTATTTGCTAGGCTTCAACATACGTTCAACTTATCAAAAGATTACTGGCTTTTCCTTGTACGTGGAGCTACTGCCCTATTTGACTGAACCAATAATAATGCCGCTATTTTAATATTTAATGCATGTTATTGGTCTGCAGACAGCTACGTTGTGTCAGTGTTTTCAAGGCTATGTTGACGCAAAACATTTTCGCGATATACCATCATCTCTAACGATAACATTAATAGTGAGCTAGATGACAATGTAACGGAACTTTACACTTTTTTCCGATGGAGGAGCCGGCCAGATCAAGAATCATTCTGTGATCAGTGTGTTGCTTGCTCTTGCAGACTCTTGTAGACACTGGCCGTTTTGACATTGTACGCCATTATTTCCCAATAACAACCCATCTATATTTCCCATGTGATCGCGATCTTAGACTGTGTCTCAATTCAAGAGTGTGTACACTCTCACTACCCACTCTCCTTCTCGGCCACTCTGGCTCACTTTATTCGAATTGGGACGTCTACTCTTGCACTATGCACTCGGCACTCTGCATTCTATCGGCAATAATTGTAAGTATATAAATAAATAATCTACACTGCGAACAAATTAATTTAGATACATGCCTCAAAAATAAAATAAATAAAAAACCATAGAATGACTTCACGCTGTTAAAATCACACGATATATTGATACCTTTGAGGACATTAAACATACATAAAACAGTGTCTGTATAAATATAGCATTGTACTCGGCATCATTAATTTTTCTGTATGGTACATGTTTTTGAATCTCAATTTATTTCATTTATTTTTCAGTGTTTTTAATAAATCGCAATGGCTGTATAGTTTACTCTCAAGGCCACGAAAGCAAACGGGATGATAAATCGGGATTTTATAATAACTACGATTATTTAATGTAGGTTATTGTTATTAACTATTATAATATATTTATTAAATACAAGAACGGCGGGGTAAAACAATGAACAATGATTAAAAATAATTCTTAACAAACACAAATAAAATGGTTTAACCTTAAAGCAACATAGCTGCCACAGAGGATGCGAGAGTGAGCTGCGAGGGAACATTATCGCTCACTCTCGTTCACTCTCCTATTGCACACTCTCCCTTTGAGTTGGGACAGTAGAAAGTACCCTCTGTGACGTCAAGAGTGGACGAGAGAGTACTCTTTCAGCGAGTTGGGACACGGCCTTAGTGTGATCAAATGGAAACTCAGAAAAACTGATCGTGTCTGCATCCCAAAACTTATACGGAATTGGTTATTAATTCAACAGTTCAGCAAGATAAATTCCAAAAGGAAAACTGTTGACAGTGAAGAGGCCATTGATTTAAGAAATGGCTACATACACTTCATAAAAAAATGTTAATATCCGTGTAGTCTTATTAAAAAATGTTCCGAGACACGAAAACAGAAGATTGCTGTTTAAGGTTTTATAGAGTTTGTCTAGACTATCCAACACGTGGGGCAAGTTTTGGCCAGAAAATTCATTGGAAGCTTAGTATTTAACACGTTTCGTTTGGTAAAACAAACCCATATTCCCTCACTCCCAACTCTCACTGCTTTCCCTACACACCCTCAGAAAAGTGTGCATATACATTTATAAAATAATTATAATAATAAATTAAAAAATAAATAAATAAACTAAAATAAAAAAAAGACATTAAGAAGCTGCACTTATATATTTATACTGAAGCCGTAGAATTTTATCACAAGATTTTCGCATGGCCTACTGATGATGTAGAGTAGGTTGATGTATTGTAACTGTATTTGTTTCATAAAGCGTGATGTACAAACTTGCCTGTTAAAATTACGTATTTCTCTAATGTACTTCTACATATTTTCCTATCTGCAGTATATCTGTTGTGGTCTGCAGCCAAATGGCTCGAATCTTATGACATATGTAACTTTGAGTAGTTTTGTCGTACGCAGTTATTCCTCTGATTTTTCTGACGTAATTATGTCAGAGTACGTTTGTGTAGGAGCTGGACTAATAAATTAGCCTAGTTTTTGCTGTCTCTTTGTAGTATTACTGTTGTAGGTTAACAATTTGTACTGTATTTAAGTGATCAGGACGTAGTCTTAATAATTGAACATTGACATAGTATCAGTGTTTAAACTACTTTCGACGAACCGAGAATTTTGTATGTACATTATAAACCATTTTGCTATTAGCTTAATCTAGAAACTAGTAATTATAAATTAAATTTAAATTTTCCATACCGTATGTCATTGTAACTTGTAGGATTTCTAGTTTCCTGTAGTATTCAATATTCAACAACTCCTGTTTCTGTTTTGTATTGTAAGCAATATAGTGTCTTATACAATTAGTTCTGTTTTGGTTTTTAACCGTGCTTAGTTGGGATGTTACTGTGCTTTCCTTTAATTTGCTGCAAATCAATAACATATTACCATCTAATTACTGTTGCCTAACAATGTATTATGATTTTTTATGTCTGAATTTCAGGCTTCATATGTTATTTAAGCATATTTTTGCTACTCAGTTACGGTAGTGGCCTATTTTTTTTATTTTTTAAAATTATTTTATTTTTTGTGTGTAGTTGGTAATAAGCAAACTGTACAAAATTTTTAAGTCATTAGTATTTTATAAATTGCCTTATTTAGGAGAGAGTTCCCCCTCCTATTTTGTTATTATTTTATTTCTATTTGTTTTGTGTCACTGTAAAAAAAAGTGAGTAATATTACTCATCATATGTATGGTAATATTCCCCAACCTTGAGAGGAAAATCTGATTTCCGAATATGTGTGGAAATTTCCGCAAGGTAGTGTATTCGCCACACAAACCACTCGGAAGTTTCGCTCGCGCGTTATGTCAAATTGTCCTAGAAAGCTGCGCCAATATGTAATGAAAAATTACATTACCAGTTGAGTAACTTTCCTTGACACGTGTTGAGTAATTTTCCCTCACTTGTAGAGGTAATTAGCTTCCATTACATGTAGAGTAAATTTAAAGAATTTTTTTTACAGTGTATTTAAGCTTCTCTGCTTGTGGATCATCTGTACTGACTCTTGTCTGTATACTAGTTTTCTTATCAACGTGCATTAATTCCGCCTGTCTGTACTCTCCTCGCCAAGTTTGAATGTCAGGTTAATAGTACTGTAGAAGGTCCTAGCTTTTGAGCTTTGCTCCAGAGGATCAATTAACCTAACTGAAATATTGTGTTCCTGTAACAACAACAATGCGAAAATAAATAAATAAAAACGACTTCACTTTGTTGCTTATGGTCTTCTTCACGGTGAACATGTTTATGTATTGTAAAAGGTTTGTTTAATGAACAAAATATATTGAGATGGTTGTTCGCCTGCATGTTGTAATAAAGTACTACTTTTAATATTCCCAATTGCCTAAATTTGACGGAGAGAAGGTTGTAAAACCATCAAATTAATGTGCATTGACACTCTGATGTTTCAAAATCGCATTAAATAGAACGTCGAGAAGCAAGTTCGTGTCGTAGCCGCCAGGAGCACTGGTAGTACCTAACTATATTGCATGGTTAAAACAACACTTCATTACTAGTGGTGCTTTCAGTCATAAAGGGGTCAACTACATAGCATTGGTAGATAGACTAGTGTCTAGACCACGGCCTTAAAAGAACAGGTATGGACACTCGCCTGGACACTTGACCCCCTTGTTGTTTGGCTGCAGTTTACCAAGTTATCGAGAGTGTTGTGCGTCTTTGGCGCTGCAATCAGGGCGGTCGGGCTCAAACTCCACCCTCTTCCCGCCCACTTTTTCCCAGTGTTTACATTATAAACATAAACAATTTATCGATAAGTACTTTTATCAATTTATGAAATACTTCCCTCGTTCACAATCCTAAAGTATGGTTCCAGCAATCTTTATTTACTTTATAATGTAAACACTGGAAAAAAAGTGGTAGCAGTTTGAACCCGACCGCCCTGATTGCATCGCCAAAGACGCACGACGCTCTCGGTAACTTGGTGAACTGCAGCCAAACAACAAGGGGGTCAAGCTAAATACATTGGTAGATAGGCGAGTGTCCAGACCTGTACTGCTGCGACCGTGGTCCTGACCAGTAATTCTAAGTCCGTGGTTAAGGCCTTAAAGTAATATATACAGATTGGTTTTGTTTGTGGCTGTAATCAAATAAATTATTGATAATTTTTGCTTCTTTCATTTCTCTATGTTATCACGTTATTCATTGGAAAAACACCAAATGTCAATACTATAAAAATATTAATATTACTGTCGTCCAACGTTATTTTCATTCCAGCCAACAATTTTTTACCAGACACATGTTACTTAACATATCTGAACAAATTTTAATACAGTATAACAATGTTTGTAATACCTTCTGTTATAATAAGTTTTTCTTGGATCTCCTGAAAAGTTAATATTTATGGACAAATGGGTTTCCTCAAATGACTGATTCAATATCTGTTGCACTATCTTCTCAAGTTCTAAATCCAAACGCACCCTGTCGAGAGTGTTAGGAGAGTCAGAAATACAACTTTGACAAAAGTGAAGAACCATGTCCAACTTGAAGTGTAAATATAAAGTATACAGGATGTTACAAAAAGACACGGACAAACTTTCAGGAAACATTCCACACACACAAAGAAAGAAAATATGTGATATTGACGAATGTCCGGAAACGCGTAGTGTCCATGGTAGAGCCCCTTCCATTACCTCTCGTTACATGTCATCGTAAAAAACATTTCGTACAGACTCTGTTCCAATTACCCAAGGGAATGTTTCGTTATAACGTACGTTACTTCCGAGGATCACCACCAGGTGGGGGACGTGACGGAAGGTAATCGTGACTGCATTGCGTCTCTTCAACTCACATGAAATGATGGACTGGGAGCACAGTGGCCCACCTGGTGGTGAACCTAGGAAGTAAATTACATTATAAAGAACCAATCCACTGGGTATTTGGGACATTTTATGTACGAAGCGTTATTTACGATGACATTTAACTAGATGTAAGGAATTGAGCTCTACCATGGTAACTAAGCGTTTCCGGAAATATGTCCATAATCACATATTTTCTTTTATTGTGTGTGTGGAATGTTTCCTGAAAGTTTGGCCGTACCTTTTTTTAACATTCTGTAAACGTTTAAATATTAAGGGCGCAGTCTACCGCAATTTTCATCACCATTTTTTTAATTTTTTATTTGTACCAGATATTTTTTTCTTATTTTAGACACAAAATGTGACTAAATTTGGCTCTTGTGAAATTTTTTTATCTGTCATAGTTTTCGCGTAATGGCTTGTTAAAGTCATATTTTTGCATGTTTCCGTTTTAACGACTACACTAAAACCAACTGATATACCAAACTCAAAAAAATCACAGTGGTTTAAAGACATTGCAGGCTACAATGACATGCTCATGAAATTTAAGAATAAAAATTATTTGAATTTTAAAAAAATTCTGAAACTGAAAATAAAAATTTAAAAAATTCAGTCATTTTTTAAAAATACAAATAATGTTTATTCTTTAATTTTATGAGCATGTCATTGTAGCCTGCAATGTATTTATCCACTGTGATTTTTTTTGAGTTTGGTATATCAGTTGGTTTTAGTGTAGTCGTTAAAACGGAAACATGCAAAATATGACTTTAACAAGCCATTACGCGAAAACTATGAAAGATAAAAAAAATTCATAAAAGCCAAATTTAGTCACATTTTGTGCCTAAAACAAGAAAAAAAATATCTGGTACAAATATAAAATAAAATAATGACGATGAAAATTGCGGTAAACCGCGCCCTTAATGTGCAGTATTGTGAGAGATACTATATATAAAGCAAAACACTATTGTGTACGGTTTACAGTGTGGCTACCATATTTTAATGATATGCAGAAAATTAAAATAAGTCCAAATCTATCGGGTTGAAATGGACCCCTGCATCACTTGTCAGGTAATTTGATGTCTGCCGTTCTGATTTATTGATAACTCACGTTGGTACAGTTTTCAGACGAAACAGGAAAAACACTGTACGACAGTGCCTGAGGGTTGTTTCAACAGTTAGCCATTAAGTAATAGGTATGAGTTGAAAGCTAAATGTGAACATTTTGATGTTACTATAAATACTGGTATGGTAAATGGTAATGTTTGTGGGGAAACTGGAAACATTTTTTTTTTTGTAAATTAGAGGATAAGTAGGTTTGTTGAACAACCTAGATATTTATAGGATCTTTTTAGTTGTGGTTGGTAGTTATTCAGTGATATCACATCGTATGTTGTACTGATAGTATAGTTAAATGCGGTGTTATTAATTTAAGAAAAAGTTGAAGCTAGGGGGACATAAGATACAGTACACAAATCAGTTGCTGGGCCAGCGTTTAAAATGTAGTCATTTGTTTGCATGACGAACAAGCCAGTTGTTAGGTAGGTACATGATGATATACGTGGACTTTAAAACACGGTTGTGAAGATGCATTTGCTCTTTACTTTACAATATGTTACAGAGACAAGATTACACACAAAGTTAATCTCGTTTAGCCTACTAACTGCAAAACCTAACTAAAGCAGTGTGACAAGCTAAGTTACATAAATGTAGGAGAATATTATGAGAGGAACAGTTTTAAATTTTTACTCGCCCTAATTTATTGAAGTTGTTATCTGCTTGTATGTTACATTAAGAAATGGCTGCAGAGACAACGGAGTACTGTCCCTAAAGTGTACTGCAAGTGCTGGACACCGACTGGTAAGAAGCTTATGTGAGCAGACCCTTGACGGTAAAGTTGGGAAGAGTGTTGACCACCCTTCTGAAAGCGGCCACCTCGCAGGCATACGAGTATCCCGCTGTAATATCGGCGCGGTTCCATGTCAGCCATGAGAGCTTGTCGCTGACGTCGGGGCAGATGATATACTCTGCAGATGCCGACTTGATGTAGGGGTTGTTCACCCCCAGTAGTGCGACTCCTTTCTGTGACGTGCTATCATACACCACCTTCCAGAAGAACTTGGGCACAGACATGCCTCGGCTGGAGCCCTGCACATACAGGTAGAGCTTCTTTTCCTTGCCATTGGTGGAAGGGAGGGTGGCCACACCATGGGTGCCCGTGTACACCACCAGGTTGGAGGTGCGCGTCTTGGCAAGTCGCCTCGTGCTGGACTCGATCTTCTCCCAGTTGCCCGCGTTGAAGGTCTGCCACTGCGGTGCCGAGTTTACCAAGTTGAAGGTGGCCACCTGCTGGGCGACGAACACGAAGTCAGCCTTGGCTGTGAGGTGACCACGGGAGAGGTACTTGTCTGACGTTGTGGACACGTACTTGGAGGCCTGCTCCCGTGAGCCCAGGATGCCGGCGAGAGTGCTGATCTGCTGACTCCGGATGTACCTGTTCGAACATGCACTGGTAAAAATACTCCATCGTTTTCTCAAAACTATCAATTAAATTTTTTCAATTTATGTTCCGCCACGTAACTAACTTTCGGGCATATCAACAGTTGAATGAATTATAGGGGGTGTGATCACTTGCTTTAATTAAAGTACTTGTCATTCGTTGCTGTGATAGTAAAATGATGAGGTGAGAAAGGAGGGTCAGGAGGTGGAACTGATCACGTATTTTGACGTAAAGGGATGAGAAGGTGGCCAGTCTAAGCGTGGGCGGGCGAACGGCTTGTAGTGACAGTTGGGAGCCTCGAGCGTAGGTTGTGCCCGAGAAGTTGGGCAAGGTGTTCTCGCTAAGACAGTAGCAGCACAGTGGGCTCTCTAATATGCTAGGAGATGACGAAGTGGTTTACCCTGAGTCATCAGCGAGGTTTATTAATATCAGGGCTGGTAGTTGCAGGCTACAGAGGCTATTCTGCTGTAGCAACTGTCTGTGCGGTTTATGAAAATAATAACAAATGCGAGGCTTGTTCGTAAGTAATAATTTTCCGTTTGGGAATCAAGTAAATTGATCGGGAATAAATGGGCCCGATATTAAGTTTGATGGTTACTACTGGTTACATTTCTCCATTTAATTAAACTCCGCTATAAACATAATGCTCAACAGCAACTGCTGCACGATGTATATATTCTGCAATTTGCAGTCAACGTAGGCCTTTAGGATTAGTAAGTACTTACGTAGGTCATATTAGTCGTTGAGTGAAAATTTCCAGCACTGATTCTGGTCAGTTCTGTGTTGGAAACTGAATGGGCATTATTTTGGCTCCTAGATTGTTGAGCACAAAGCTAATTTTTTTATACCATCTCTCTGAAATTGGCTGCGTCTTCGATGAGAGGAGCGTGATTGCATACTTTTAAAACAGAAAACAGAATTATAGTTGTATGCGTTGCTGCAGTGAGGGCCTAATTGGTTACTTGTAGTAAGTGTAAATTTGACTGAGTGTAGTAATTTTGTATACTATATTGCGCCCAGTCTTGGGAAAGTCAAATTAAATTTCATGTTTTCCAAAAAAGTTATTGCCTGTACAGAGTTAATCGCGATTTTTCCTCCTGCAGTTTATTTTTGAGGCGTCCTGTTTCAGTACTTCGGAAGGGGATTTCATTTAAGTCCGTTTTCACCTAAAAATACATAACAAGGGTATCAGATTCGCCTTATGAAAACTCTTCTATTTACGCGATACTGAGCGTGTTCTGACTGCTTAAAATATTAATGTGTTTGTTTAGCCTTCACAGAGACTTGCTTGGTGTAACTAAAATGCACTATTGTTGAGATGAAGACTTTTGATTGACGTTGAAAGTGTCCATCCGACTGTAGCGACTTAAAATAAATCTGCATATTTGAAAATTCACCTATGCATTCACACATGTATGACGGACGTTCGAAACTTGCTAGTTTTTTTAATTAATAGTTTTAATTAATGTATCCACCAGTTTAACTGAACTGAAAATTCTGTGAGGCTGGTGGATGTGCCTACTTTACACTTGCCAAGATCAGTTGTATTTAATTATGCCGTTATGTGAAGAAATTACGTGCTGTGGCTATATATTTTTAATTATTAACTTTGCAAACGTATTTTCTTATATGTTTACCATAAGATAATTAGGTCCTAAAACTATGTTTATTTGCGTGATAGAAACTAACCCGATGATGCAGTTGAACAACATCATATTTATTGGTCAGAGTAGTTTTTTATTCACATGTAAATACAGCAATAACCAATAACATTGTGCTGTTTGTAAGCAGTAGATTGATTTGCTTGATTTACAGGTAAGGTTCAGGAAGGTAAGGTAATATGCAAACTTGATCCCTTTATTGTTTTAGTTACCATAAAACACGAAATTACATTAAATGCCTAAGGAAATAATATGCTTTAAAACACTTTCAAGGCAGTTAAACAAACAGTTTTAGAAAGTGTATACGAAAACGCGTCATAACAAATTTAACTGTGGACATAGAAGAGAAAAGAAAATAACAGAAAATATGGAAAACGTGGGAAATTGACCAAATTTTAAAAACATGACTTCAAATACCTACGTGAGTTTAATGTCGGTTTACGATACAAACGTGTACGTAGCAAGCGTAAGCGTATGGAAATGAAAGTTGGGTTATTACGAGACAGTTTATGGTGACGCATACGTGTCGTGAAGATTTACTTCGCCGACGTAAAGACGTGTATGAAATGTTAATATTTTATTTCGTGCCGTAAAGCTTAAGGGTTTCAGCCAATATGAACGCAGTTTACAAGAAAAAACGTAAATACTTCCGCCCAACGCCACTTCTGCCTTTATTGCTTAGTAGCCGATATACCTGTCAGTATCTCTGGCGAAGAACAATTGTACTTACATTTAGATACGTGTTTTGAAAAAAAATGTATTATTTTTAAGATGAGATACACTTGTAGCTTGCTCCTAGACATCTTCAAACCTTTATGGCGGCTGTTACGGAATAAGGTACCGTGTAATACCTGCTTTAGAATGACATAGCTACTAGTTGAGCTAACTTTACAGCAGGATTAGTAGCCAAAGCCACTAACAGCGACTTCACCTGGGCCTTGTTTACAGCACTGCAAAGTTGACGTTGTGGGGTAAATGTAAGAGGTTAATCGAATGAAAAACATCTGATTTATCCTGTGCACAACCGTTGGTGACAGTGTTCTCAATTACAAATTTTCAAAATATTCACTTGAAGATGTTTAATGCCATTAGAAAATTTTGGTGGGAAAAGGTTTCACGGAAACGTATTTATAGGCTACAGTCCAAAGAGATTTTATTTGTGAGTAGGTTGGCAAAAAGAAACGACTGTTGAATTATTTCTCCATGATCATTCTCTTATTTTCGGGAGACTCTTTTAACAATTTACTGCTTTTCAGATCCTTAATTTTCGAATTTCATAAAATCCTGAATTTGATTTGTAGATATTTACATAAGCTTCTTTCTTATCAAAAAATCATCTCGATATCTCAACAGGTATAAGCGGTACAGATGATTATCTGCAAACACATTAAATTTTTAACAGCTTTCAAGGACGAATTTCGAAAAATCCTGAAATTCCTTTTTGGATATTTACGTAAGATTTATTTTAAAACAATAACCATTTCAATATTTTCGCTGATTTAGAAGATAAGTGGGATTAATAAAGAGCTTTCAAGGACGAATTTCGAAAAATTCTAAAAGTACTTTTTAGATATTTACTTAAGCATCATTTTAAAGAAAAAAAATCACCTCACTATTAGAAATGGTTTATGAGAAATCACGGATTAATGAAAAAAACATTTTACAGCTTTTTTTTTATTTTCGAATTTCGCATAATCGAAAAGTTCGCAAATCTGCATTTGTTTGGGCAATATTTTGAAGTTAAAAAAATTATGATAGCTTTCCCGGTTAATGAGATATCAGGGATTCTTTGAAAAATACATTTCACCCCTTTTCACCCTCTTAATTGTCAAATTTCAAAAAATCCATTTTTAGAGGGTGCCTACGGGGCACCTCAAAATTTCATGGTTCTAGGTCCAGCGGTTTGGGCTGTGCGTTGATGAGTGAGTGAGTGAGTGAGTCAGGACACTTCATTTTATATATTAAGGTGAAATCATTGGTGCTATTGTCACATGATATACAGGCTACTAATTCCAAAAGTTGTGCATAAAACAGTAAAACAAACACATACAAGCATAGACATTGTAATAAAATTTATAATTTTTTTTACATACACACACACCGTTAGCTGTAGTTATAATATAAACACATCCTCCATAATATAGTAAATGTCACATGTTACATGATCATAGGAACAAAAAATACATATTTGCATCAGAATTTTTCTACTTCACAGCCCAGTCAGAAGCAATTAAAAAAATTTTTCTGGAGAATTTTTATCCGTGAAAAATTAAAACCTGTAATTTCACACTACTAGTGCAAAATGACTTTAAGAGGATATTTATATGATCTAGTCACCTTATTGAATTTAGATTAAATTAAAGAAAATACTACGACGTTCGCTTTGTTATTTTATTTTTTAAATATATTTATTTTTTAACTGTTTCTGCGGGTGCTTAGTCGTTTATTGTTGCTGTGTGCAAGTTCTGTATACTATGTTACTAGATAATGAAAGAGTTGCAAGTCTTTTTGTCCGGGTAGCACGTCGTTGCTGTCCTCTCGGGGTGGACCGATACTTATGTCGATTCGTCGGTATGGCTCTTAAGCAATACGGTCGCGCGCACGGAGCCCCGGCAACTAATTGGAATATTAAATGCCGCGCAATCACTGTCTCTCTCCACTTACTAACCAGAGGTGTCTCGGCCCGACGTACTTAATGACTCGGTGAACACTTGATGGCGTCCCGACGCCCAAAACAACGACAATGATGGCGCCTCGGCCCACAATACTGAGCGTCTCGACGCCTAGCTTCGACGTCTGACGGTGGCACTCTGCCCTACCGTCGCCGCGATTCGCCGACGAACTCCTCGCTAGACAACGTCCGTCCCGGACCGACGCCGGCTCGCTTCTCCTTCCTGATTTGCGCCAAAAAAAACCCCGTCACTTGGCCAGCAAGCTCCGGTTCCTTTTGGGCCAATCAGGAGTCAGCTTACACCCGATGGCCCCGCCTCTCGAGGACAACAATTCCGGCCAGAACCGTATTTATTAAATCATTGCTTAATTTCTTGTCACTATTTACATTCATTTACATAAAATGGTTCATTTACTTGTTCACATTATTGATTTCTTAATTACTACTTATTTATAACACAGTAACAACTAACAAAGCCATTGGCTGGACCCCTCCCCTCGTGACCAGCTAGGGAGGTGGTTCGAGCGGGGTTGGGGTGAGGCCCCAAGACACACTATGCACCTGCTCGTCTCTCCCTCGTCTTCACAAGGACACAATATATACAATTTCTTATTTCTAACATAAAACTTGGTGCAGTAATGTCATTTCGATGAGAACTATTGCAATGTGATCGTGATACAATGACGAGGAGAATGAATGGTAGCAAGACATAGTTATTATTGCACATTAATTTATGATGGTTGACACTGATGACTATTGAATATACTAAATCGGGGTGGCGACAATATGGGCCTGTCACAATACAAACAGTATAATTATGCCAGTGCACAAGGTCCCTGCTGTTAAAATATTTCAAAATTATTAAATTACATAATTTCTTACAAAGACTTATACAAAAAAATCGGTAACATGAAGTGATATTTCCTACCTGCTCTAACATTTGTTTTCCTTTAGTCACCCACACGTTATATATATATATATATATATATATATATATATATATACACACACACACACACACACACACTGGCTGAAACCCTACTGCATAGCCGGAGTGTATTACTCGTAAAAGTTTTTATTGGAGAACACCAAATTAATACTTCGGCCATAAAGGATAACCAAGCTGTAAGTTGGGCTTACTCAGCTGAATACGAAGCCTCTGTGAAAAACTGTCTTAAGTCAATTCCTGCCACTCTTAACGACTGCCCAGAGCCTTATTTATAGTCATAGCAAAACAGACGAACATGAGAGGGTATTATCATGGCATGGGCAGTATTAATGTGGATTTATGACTGCTTTACCTTGAACACAATCATTGATGACTGTGTAATGTCGAAAGTTAAATAGAATAAATGAAATATTCGCATTCACCGGGTAAATAGACGTTGCAAACAATACATAACGATAAAATTACAGAATGTTAACTTCCATGTACTTATTTCTCGGTTGTAGTATTTGTTTTTCGGATCGTCGTTTTCACGACTACTTAGCCCCCACTCCCGGTAGTCGAGAGTTATTTTATTAATATAAAAAGTGATATATATATTAGTATTTATATAATCAGCACAATTCTGAAGCAATAACACCTCAGTATATCAACTAGTTAGGTAGATATCACAGGCTAACAGAAAATAAGTTTCATGCCTTTTAATTCCCTGTGTGGTCCAATTTCGAAAAAATATTACCGTTACAAAATGTTAAACGGTTGTATAAGTATCTGATTCAGGTCAAAATTATGCCGATAACCTGTTTTGTTATAGTTTAATAGACATGTTTCATTCCTTCACAGTCACTGAGTGCTCGAATTGTGGAAAGTCCTGAAGTCTATCTATTGGCATTTACGTATTCATCAACATGAATCGAAAAGCAAACCTATATCTCGGATTCTATATCTATCAAGGATTTATCTAAAATACTTTACATCTATTCCACCCTTTAGGGTTCGAATTTCGAAAAACTTAATCGCAGTTAAGACTATTTTTATGGGTGTCGTATTGATGTGGAAACTGCTACGACACACTGTTGCGTTCGGAATATATTGACGATTCATTGGAAACAATTTCACCTCGTTTCATCACTTTCCACCCTCTTAAGTGTAGAATTTCGTAAAAGCAATCAATTGCATTTGAAGGTAATTAAGTAAGAATGAATCTTATCGTCGATATCTAAAGGTTCAGTAGGGTCGATTAGCATAAATCGAAAACACATTTGACTTTTTTTTTTTTTTACCTTTTTGGGGTTGAATTATGAAGGTCTCCTGAAATAGTAATTCGTGTACTTACCTGGTGTTTGGGTCGTAGTCTGAGTAGAAAGTTGCGCCGTTCCAAGTTGTGAAGTCCAGGTCATTTTGCTGCAAACCGCCGATGTTCTTCACCAGGACGGAGCGGCTGTAGAGCGTGTTACCCAGGACCCTGTCGTAGCACACATCGATCAGCCGGTAGAAGGCCGAGTCCACGAGGAAGCCTATCTCGATCTCTTCGTACTTGCCATTCGAGCACTTCTGGCCGGTCTTGCGAGCCGTGTGGGATGGCAGTGACCTGGGTAAACACACAACAGCAGTTACAGACAGTGCTGTGTCTAGGGGGAGAAGGCAAAAAACGAATTTACACTGGTCCTCATATTCTAATGAGCATCTCATTTTGGAATAAGAATATCAATGATTTAAAGTTTAAAATGAAGGCGCTTTACTAAACATCATAGTAAACCGTGATTGTTATGTTGTGCATGCGAAGACATTCCTAATATTCAGGATTGCCGAGGTCAGAGCTAAGACAAAGCATCCAACATGTCAGGAAAGTATGATCACCTACAAGCGTACATTATCCTAAATCTAAAAAAGAGGGGGGGGGGCGCAGATTAAGGCTGCCACAGGACTCACACTCTCATAAAGTGACCCTGACTTGAGACATGCGAAATTTGTGTTATATTCTGACGACAGACGAAACTCCAAGTTTTATGTATTTGTTCGTATGACGTTAATATTTGGCGGGAGGTTTCGTGGTCTGCCCTGAAGAACGCCTCTGGATAATAAGGCAAGTTAAGAGACATGGTTGAATGACCACTCATAAAGGCTATCAGCCATTGAAACAGCAGCTGGGGCTCTGAGTTCTGTATGTCAGTGAAGTATACTGTATCCAGGGCTGTACAAATAGGGGGTGGAGGCCTAGGGATACTCTGGTTAAAGTATGTGGCGTAAAAGTCAAGAATTTCAATACAAAAATTATGTCAGTCATACCGGTTTTCAAAACTGCGTCGCTATTTCAAACTAAAATTGACTTAATCCAACTAAAATTTTTGTGGCACATATTATAGATGAATGCAATGTTTTTTTTTCACTGCAGATTACTGTCTAAAAAAGTAATTAAAAACAACTGTTGTGAATTGAAAGTAAGGCGTGTAAAATATCTGTATTTTATTTCAAAGTTGGCAAAAAGAATGATCGCTGTCACGTCGACCAATGTTATTTTATTTGTAGATACAGTAAATCATGTCTCAAGCAGTGTGCAGAATATCATTACATTTGAGTTTCAAAGATTTTATATTCTCCATTCTATTTCCTTCATCAGCACTGCCCACTGCAGTCCTCCAGTTTCTTCTCTACTCACTATCAATAAAACACATAACGTTAAATTGAGTGAATAAGGACACGGCCGTAAAGGGACATAATTTCAAACAGATTTCTAGCTTAAATTTTTATCTTAAATCAAATTACATTACAATAAATTCCTATTTGTAAAATTATTAACTTGCCAACCTTAAGAAAAAACTCGGGCTTTAAAACCGCATACTCGAGCTTTTAATTTGAAATTTTGTCCCTATTCACCCAGCATCCTTATTAACCCTATTTTACGGTACACACATATTTAATCCTATTTTCGGTTTTACTTTTCCAATGTTTATCAATAACAAAATAAACTCTTTTAAAAATACTACAGCTACCCAGAGGGAGATACATGGTTACTAGTACAGTGATGACAGAGTTATATCATATTTTCAATAGGGTTAAATTATAAAAGACTATGGCTAATGATACTTACACAAAACAAATACTGATGGTTGTATACCATTCACAAAAATGAATAGTTTCATTCACTGATATTAATAAATTATCAGAGTGAGCGCACTCACACACATTTACAAACCGGACATAAGCAAACGTATGGATATGTAGTATATGTGCAATGGATTATTTGAATTGGTTTTTTATTAGCCACCATTTGATTCCCATTTGGAGCGTTTTGCTCTAGGAATATAGGTGTCATATTTTTCTACATAATTACAAATTACATTACATTTTCATTAACCTCCTTTCCAATAAATGTCATTACAATATCTGATAAATACAGATAAATATTTCAGTGGATACACCATTTTATTATGTTTATGTATTCTAAAAGAAAAAAATTATCTTCTACACTAACTTTTTCTGCACCAGATAATTTTAGATCTACTGATTCTGATGACGATGCTAGTAATGCATGCTTCAAAGTTGAAGATATTTTAGGATTATCAATACTTTCAATAATATATAAATGTTTCGAAATTTTTATTTTTAAAAATTGGAATGGAAAAAACTTACACACAAATCAATAGTCTGTTTTTGGCATAAGTATCGTTATTGTCTGTTTATTGTAGCCCAAATTGTTCACATCTATAAGCTTCGTTCGGATGTGAAAATGCAACACCAATTGATATGTCAAAATCTACTCTCTTGTCGTATTCATTTAAATTATTTTTGGCCTGATCAGTTGGTGGAAATGTCTGACGTTCGTAGCTTTCAATTATTTTTCACTCATTTATGTACAAAAAATTATACAACAGTATTATTTTTATCCATCCACGAATTGTGACTACTGTCAAAACCTAACAATTTAACTAACACTTTATTTCCTTTTTTTTTCGCAGAACTTATTCCACTAATTAATTTTTATCATTTCTAGTTTTAAGAAGTTCTGATTCTTCTTACATTCCTTTAATATATTAGTTTTGTAAGTCTTTCATTCTGTATGTCATTGGATTTTTGTATAGTACTTAAGATATTTCAAATATTTCAGTGGACCAATTTAGTGTATATCATTTTCAAAGAATTTTTTTTTGCCTTACTTATTCGAACTTTATCTCCAACAGCAAATTTTGGTTTAGTGGTCTTTCTCGTTTTTTCTCACATATTGACGAAAATAGAGCCTTCATCCTTTTTATTTACACCAACAGTCTTCTCTTTAAATTATGAACAGCACTATTGTAATCATTTATTGATTTTGGTAACGTATTCATCCATTTATAGCTTCCTTGTACAGTGAACACATTCCACATCTTCTCCTTCAAAGTTCTATTAAATCTTTCAATAACGCTAACCGTCTTATCACTAAATGGTGAATAATGTATTGCATTGTAATCACTCATTAATTTTTGAAATATGTTGTTATAAATTTTCTACCACATCAGTTTGAAGATGCCTAACTTGTCGACAGTTGAATATACCTTCTATTCTAAGGTAACATATTCACTAGACTTATCCTTAACTGGTATTGCGCATGCAAATTAAAAAAAACCAAGAAGCATATAATTAAATACTTTGTTAGTTTTTAAAATATCTTTGAGTGAACCTCAATCCTTTTCAACTAAATCTGCTTGCCAGAGATAATCTATTTCAAAAGATAAAACTGCTCTTCTAAGAGAATTTTCTCGAGCTGGTTTATGAATTTAATTTGCAATGCTATTTTAGTACAACATCTGCAAATACATTAAATTACAAATTTTTTAATTTTTTTGTTTGTTCGTATTAAACATTATCACTTGGAGTATGTATTTTACATTTGAGACAGTACACATCGGAATTATCACATCTTACAGATGTTTCATTTGACGAAGTAAAATTATCAACATCCATTTCTTATGTGTAGATTATAATCATAGAACATTAAAATGAGGTGATTTAGGTGTTTAGGTGTTTAGATGTCCTCGTGTTCATTTGTTTTCATGGATTACAATAAATGTTTTCTAATAAATTATAACAGAAAAACAAGCTAAAAATACTAGACTAGGAAGGCGAAAGCTAATTGAAAAGTTTAACTTTTTCAAAAAAAAAAAATTCAAAGAGGTGAACATGAAAAAAATAAAGAGCAGGAACAACCTATGACAGATGCAATACATAACATGGGGGAATAAATAGAAAACGTTACCAATGGAAATAAAAATTTAAAAAAAGAAATTGTTCCAGTTGCAGTTAAACATTTATATTATCCACCAACGCCTTCAGAAACATCTTTTGAAGGGTAACTGTTTAAAGATGAACACTTTGATGACGGATTTAAGCATTTAGCAGACCTGAAGGAAGTAAAAGATATATTGGCGATAGTGAAGTAATCTTTAACAATGATAAACTTATCATTAAAGGCAGACAGTGTATTGGAACAGTTGATTTGTTGAAATCGTTAACACGCAAGGATGTCAATTTTTAAAAGATACAAATGCGGTTTTTTTTTTGCAAGAAATGATCCAAATTCTGGAAGACCAAAATCAGCCGAGGCGACAAATGGAAAAATATTGTATAACCAGTTTATGAGTCGATTAAGAAAAAACATTATCTTCCAAAATCTGGCAGCGGTATTAAAAAATAAACCAATCTTCCAGAAGTATATATATGGCTGAATGATGCTAGAAAACTTATTGATCGTCTTCTTGTAATTCACGGTGAAGAAAATGCTGGGAATAAAAATTATTTCAATGAAAAAATGGGAATAATGGATATGTTGAATAATAAATCTAGTGACTTTGTTGTGAATAATCCAAAAGAAATTCCATATCTTACACGAGTATTAAAAAAATACCACCATCTTTTTGGTAATCACAACATCATGGTAAAGGACAGTTACTAGTGCAGTGAAAAAAAAAAAAAAAAAAAAAAAAACCTTACTTCAAAAAAATTAGTACCAGCAAGGAATTTGGTAGGGCTGTTGTATTTGTCATACTATTGAATATACTAAAAGTCCCCTACAATTGAAGCTGTGCTACAGCCGCCATATTGGAAAATGGCGACTCATTAATTGTTTGTTGCGTATAATTTGTTAACCGTTACGGATAGAAAGAAAAGTTTCAAGTCAGAAATGTAGATAATAAAAAAAAATAAAAAAATTTGACTTTTATAATTTTTTCTCTAAAGTTAATAGTTTTAGAGTAAGAAACAATTCAGTGTTGTAGATTCATCGAAAGTCCCTTATTTAAACACATTGTCGGACTCAGTTCCTGTCAAAGTTTGTGATAAATATATACATTTCAGAACAACAAGGGAAAAAGTATGGTTTAGTTAACTTAAAGATTATATATGTATGTATATTTTATAATTATTTACAATGAAATATACATGATGAAAGAAGTATTGGTCTTTTCATTATGATAGTAGATTGTTATAATCAATGTCGTCTTAAATTGGCACTTATTCCGTATTTGTAAAAAATAATCTCTAATGTGTATTTAAATACAAGACAGTGATAATGTTATTGTATGCATAAAATATGTGAAGTGGAAAAGCTAAAGGAGCTAAGTGCCAAAAATATGTTTTCACGTAAAAGGCAAAAAAAAAAAAAAAAAAAAACAGCGCTGCAAGAGCCTGTGGACATATGGGGACGGCGATCTTTAAGTCCTCATAAAATCTGTCAGGAAAATTATTGAGACTTAGTTTTTAAGTATTATATTTGAATCGACAACTAGTTCATTTTGATGTAAGAACTTCAATTTGGTCTTTTTGGCACTTAGCTCCTTTAGAATTTCCACTCTTCATATGTGTTTTCTGTTGTTTCAGATTAGCAAGATAAATAATGGCAGAAGAAACGTGTTTGCTGTGTTGTAAAAGTCTTCAAGAAGGAGAAGTGGTAGTTAGGAAGGGGCTATTCTTCCTTATTCATGCAAGTCAAGAGAGAGAATATAGCAGACATGTCATGACAAATGCCAAAAAACTTACAGTACACATAATGTGTATAAAAGAATATACAAGACGCAGCTCCATTAAGGCTTCAACTAGACTAGATGTTGGTGAATCTGCCCAAAAGTGTCACGTTTAAGACCTCGAGAAGTGACATTTGATTACAAGAAAAACTGTATATTTTGTGGTGGGGAGGTAGAGTCTCCCAATTTGAAACTCCCTAAAAATCGAAGAAAACAAATACGAAGGATTGAGACAAATTACATTAATGATGCCGTTCTTCAAATGTGCGCAAATCGTAAAGATGAGTTAGGGCAGACTGTTAGTACTCGTGTAGCAGCATACAAGTTCAAATCTATGTACACTAGTTCGAGCATAAACAAGTTAAATAATATTATATAAATTATTGGCAATACATAATGGAGATCAACAATATTGCACATGAATTGTATCAGAGGAAGCAAGATACCACTTAGACTAAATTTTATTAGATTGTGGACATACACCATTGCTCATGTTTAGCTGACCTAACCTGTGTTGAATGACAAAAGTACGAAAACGAACAAGAAAAGAAAAACAAATATAAAACGAACACAAAAACATAAAAAAAAGCTTCCCATTTGAGAAGTCTAGGAATCCATGTTTAAGAGGAAGAAGCTGATGAAAACATTGCAAGAGCAGCGATTAAGAAAGCAAGGGATGGTTCTCGAGTATATGTCGTTGGGCAAGACACAGATCTAATAATTCTCCTAACCACGTCTTCAACATAATATGTGATGTAACTTTGGTTCCTTCGGCCCAGCTCAGGGGATAGAAGAAATTAGCTGTTTTTCATACAGACGCAACAAGATTTGCACAGAAATACGCTCTAGTTTTTGCTATTTTTGCATTATTTTACAGGTTGTTGTACTACCACAGCACTATTTCGAAAAAGTAAAGTTAAAGGCCTACGAATGTTAGAAAAATATCCGATTCTATGACAGAGTGTTGCAGTGTTTACTGAAAAAATTGTAGCCCATGATGTCATTGCAGCTGCAGGGGATACATATTTTCTTTCCTTATACGGAACAACAAAGTCCAAAACACTCGATGAATATATATATATATCTCCTATTATAGTTTCATCAGCAAGCAGCAATTACATTTTAAGTTTAATTGGGCAGTTTTACCTCTCCACAAGTTCAGCAGCAGCTAATCTTTCATACTGCACATACTTACAAGTTCAGCATTGCGTGGGTAACAACTAGGAACCAACTGCCTGGGGTTGGCATCTTAGCCACGGACATTTACAACCAGTAACCACCATTCAGAATTCTGCTCCTAGCATGTTATTCTATTTAGTATATTGTGGTTGCACATAAGGTTGCAGCAAACTTTGAGAATGTTCACGAGCAGGATTGAGGTGTTCCGCCATGTGTTGATACTGCCAGAGACTATTTTGTACAAACTCGGACGAAGTACCAAATGAGGCGACACTGATGATGACGATCTACTCTCATAATGCCAATACCGACGACTTCTTTCATCGGGTTTGTTTCATTGTAAATCATTGTAATGTATGTATCATTTTTAATTTAACTTACATTCTACGACAAACTATACATTTTTCCTTGTTAGCTGATATTTATATATGTATCACAAACATTGACAGGAACTGAATCTGACAATTGGTGTGAATAAATAAGAAAATAAATCTACTTAGTAATTTTGATATTGAAAAAGTGGTTAAAAATTAAATATTAAACATTTTCGCAGTGTATTTATGATTGATGAATTACCCAAATCACCACTTAAAAAATAATACGAAATTTTTAATTTAGACGTCTCTTTCTGGAAAGCATTGAGTTTGTTTTTGGAAAGAATATAATATTTATTCATTTATTTAAATATCTTAAAGTCAATATATCTTATAATTATATTGTAATACAAAATTTTGATGACGTTATTTGTGGTCATTTATGTGTGATAGTACTAGACGATCTATCTTGTAATTTTAAATTTTCAAAAATAATATTTTTGTTAATAAATATTGGATACTTTTAGAAATGTATTAGTAAAATCATGGATTGAACACACGAGCAATATTAATGAGGAAATAGCTGATAAATGATATGAAGCAGGAACAGAATTTAATGCACAAATAAATAATAAATTACAAAATTTAGTCCTGGTAGTTAAAAATTCTAAAAATAAAATAATTGATTTGAATCAATCAGTAAACAAATTTAAAGATGAATAAATATTTGGACCAATTAGTTAATTATAAAGTGATAATGGAATTAATTATTCAGATAATATTTTTAACTCAAAACCAAAACCGATTAATTCAAGTGTTTCAAATATAAATTTCATAATGTGATAATATATTTAAATATATAGAATCAAAATACGGTACTTTTACTACAAATGTTAATACACGTGTTTCAAATATAAATTCAGCACATAATAATGTATAAAGATTTAAAATATATTTCATTTCAATTTAACAGATAAAAATAAACAAATTTTGTATTGGTGGAAATTATTTTTGTGTAAGGAATCGTAGGATTGTATCAGTTGTAGATCCAATTGATAAAAACGAAGCTGTTAATAAACTATTTTTAGATAAAGAATTAAATGCAACTAAATTAACAATTGATACAGAAATACTAAAATATTAAAGAATTTGAATCAGTCAATTATATATTATTGTGATACACTAATCAATGTGAAAATTACACAAACTACAGATTATTTTACGAATGAAATAAATGATAAATTACAAAATTTGAGTCAATCAGTAACCCCAGAAATTGAACAAATAAATACTAAATTACATAATTATGATACAATTGTTAGTAAGTATTGTTTTCAAATAAATATAATTGACATTATTCATATTTAGTTGGGAAATATAGTGCGAAAGATGGAATAATTTATTTTGGTAATAGTCGACTTGTTTTTGCCTTTATGATGAATGGGATAGTAAAAGAATCAATTAAAAAAAATACAAAGATAAAAAACACGTAAATCATATTAGAAATAAAATAAACTCAGTTACTAGAGTGAATCCTTCATTTAGTGTATTATCTTGTGATGGGATAATTTTCTCAATTCCACTATATTTCAATGTACTAGAAGGTATAATTATGGCTATTGGCATGATTTTTGAGTACATATATTCATAAGGATATACCATAAATAATTATATAATAAATAATGAAAATATTTGGAAATGTTTTAACAAAATTCTGGATTGAAAGTCATATTAAAGATTGCGAAGATAAACGACTAATAAATGTAGCGAATCCAATTGCGCCTAACGATGTTGTTAATTTAATGCATCATCACTCTAATAGAGTAAATATTATTCATTTTGTTGGAAAATACAGCGCGAAAGATAAAATAGTTATTTAGGAATTAACCAAACTGAATATATTTTTATTATGAGCGGCATAGTAAACGAAATAATAGTCAAACCGAATCATCTAAAACAAATTACTGAATTATATCGAACAGTTGTTAATCCTAAAACTAATCATCCTAAATTTCAAACAGAGTGATTTATTTATGTCATTTAATGTTGAAGAAAATGATAAATATTTTTTTTTAAATCCCAAACAATTTAATATAATGGAAGGTACTACTATACATATTTATTAATGTTACTGTGGTATACAAATATATTTAGTTTAGTAAGAAATATTTTATTGCGATATTTAACATAGGTTTAATTACGTGGGGAATCTAACATTATAAACCCATATTCATCATCACAACATTTTGAAAAATGTTCTCTAAATTTTTTTAATGAAATATCACCACCAACAAAATCACTATTAATATGTTTAAGATTTGTATCATATTGTTTAAATATACAAAGAAAATTATTGTTTCGGTACTTTTGAGTATATTTGCGCTAAATAAAAAACAACAATGTGTAATGTTTACCACGAGTAAAAAAGTACTTTATCATATCTTCATTATCTAGTATACCATCATCAAAAACAACAGAATCGTTACAACATCCATCAACATCAACCATTTCTTCATTTGAAGAGAAACCGTGTGCTACTAATTCATTAATTATTTTAATTCCTGTGTCAGTATTTTCTCTTAATGCAATATATTTTTGTTGATTTCAACTTCTTGGACAAACGTATAAAGTACCAAAATTCAATCATCCTGGAGAATATATAAAATTAACTATCATAAGTGTGGCTTTCAGCAATTACTTGGACCAACAATTAAACAATTAATATTATCTGTGACGTTTTGTTCAAATCATATTGTCAGGTATTATAGTTATTAAATCCCAATCTGTACTTTTAGATTTAGTATAAGTTTTATTTATAATGACTTTTTTATTACGTATATTAAATGAATAATATATTTAAGTTAACAGACGAAAAATCATTTTTAAATAAAATATTTTATTATCTTATAGAATCAGAAGAACATTCGCTAGGATTAATTCAATTTTAATTTACATATTCGACAGCTAGCATAATGCAGGAAAATATTAATCTCTATTTTATAGATCAAAATGGAATGAAAAATGTGATAGAAATTCACATTGGACAGTATAATTTGATAAATATTTTAAGAATTATACAAAAAATCCTCCATTTCAAAATGACAAAATATGTTTGGAAGAAGATAATGTTAAAAATAGAGTGAAAATAAAATGTTCATTTGATCTACAATTTGGTAAAAGTGATTCGATCGGAGAAATTTTAGGATTTACATAAAATTAGATTTCCGAAAAAAAAAAAATCAGTAGTATTATGGTAGTAACATACCAATATTTAATTAATTTGGATTTTAATTTAGCGAATTATATGATTCTAAAATATTATGATGAATTTATTCATCGAGAAATTAGATTTATTGTATCATTTATACCAAATGTTTTTATATTGATGAAACAATTATATATGAACCTGCATACCCATTTTTTTCCAATTCAAACAGAAAAAGTTAAAAATATTGTGTTGGAAATAAGAGATGAGAATGAAGAAAAAATTGATTTTTATTCTCCTGAAACAACAGAAATAATATAAATGAAACCATGATTACAGTAAATAATATTTATTTATTTTTAAAAATTCATAATTGGAACAAGTGTTTTTTTCTTAGATTATCATTAAATTGAATACAAAATTAATTTTGTCAATTGTTTTACTCGAAAAAAAAAGTTTATTTTAATATCATGATATCAGTTGATAAAAGCGACATGGAATTAAAAATTTGGGAAGATACAAAATTTAAATTCTTTGACTTGAATTTTAGTCAATTTTGCATTTTAAACGACTACAAAAATATTTGCCAATGAGAGAGATAACTTCGTTACAGAAATAGTCATTGGACATTCAAATTTATTGAAAAATATACTTTTGATTCATTAATTTTTTTTGTATTAAAATATACAAAAACCAAATTTTATTAGTAATTAAATATGTTTTTTAATATTGAGATTATATTATCTTAATTATATTTTATTCAATAATATTATATTGCCTTAGTTGTATTTCAAACAATATTATTATTATATTATCTTAGTTATGTTTTAGATAAATTTTGTAATCATTTTATCTTAAATAATTTTTTAAATATAATACATACAATGGAAACCTCATTGAACATAAATAAATAATTATTTTTGTTTATAATTAACAGTTACAGATTATTTTTTTATGAAATTTAATTAATACATTGTATTAATCATTATTAATTTGATCTTACAACATTTAATAACGAAAAATAGAATGAATCTATTTTCAATTCATATGTTTTTTTTAATAATTTATAAATGATTTTCCTACAAAGTAGATAAATTTGGTAACAAAAAGTAAATTTAGTAGAAAATTAAGTGAATTAATAATATAGTAAAATAAGCGAATTGGTAATAAAATAAGTAAATTTAGTAGTAAATTGAGTGAACATATAACTTCATTTAAAAGTGTATTAAAAATAAATTAAAAGGTAGTTCAAACCTAGATAAATATTCGTTTTAACGTATTTTATCAATACATTTAATTATAAGTATTTTAATAAATTTTGATACGCAAAAATATATCTCGAATTAACTTTATTTTCAAATTTTTCAATTAATTTTTGTTATTATTTTTGTATACTTGAAATATAATTCCAATTTACTTTATCGTGATATTTGTAATGAATTCTTTACATAATTTTTGTTATTTTGAAATATATTTCCAATTTGCTTTATGTAAACATTTTTAAAATAGATTCATGTGTTAATTTTTGATTTTCTAAAATATTGCCCTAATTTAGTTCATCTTGATATATTTGTATACATTTTTCAAATATATTTTAACGATATTTAATGCAATACCAATCAACTTTATCTTGATATATTGTAATATATTCTGATGATTTTTGAATTTCTCAAATATACTCCCAATCAATTTCATCTTAATATTTTTTAATAAAATTTTATTTTTATAATTTTTAATGAAATTAAATAGATTCCCAATCAACTTATCCTGATATTTTGTAATAAAAGTTTCATATACAATTAGATACTTCTGAAACATATTCCCAATTAACTTTATTTTTAACAAATTTTTGTCATTATTCGTGATAAATTTTGGCAACATGAAATATATCCCAATTTAATTTTTATATTGATCAGTAAAATTTTAACATAATTTCATAACATAAATTTTTTCATTTTCTCATCCTATTTTTTTATTTCTATTAATATTATCGATTACAGAAATTTTGATTCTTTCATTTGTTAAATATAATTGACTTAAATCAATTAATGTTAAATATATATATATTCATATACCAATATCTTTGCTCTGTAGTTTTGTGAATGAATTTGAAAATATTGTTCAGAGACATTTAAATTTGTATATCAAAAACACTACATCAATTAATCAGCACGGATTTCAAGTTGATAAAATCGCTTCTACTTATTTGTTTAATTTTGTAAATAGTTGATATGGAAATGTTACATCTAGGAACCAAACTGATTTAATAAACTTTGATTTAAAAAAGTCTTTGACACATATCAACACTCAATAATTTTGAAAATAATATCTGATTTATGCTTAAACTCAAAATACATTAAGTAGTTTGCTAACTATTTTAAAAATATTCACGGTAAGATTCGAAACAAAGTTTTCCGCATCCTATCAAGTTTCATCGGGTGTTCCACAAGAGGGCAATTTGTCGTATATACTTTTTAATATCTTTATTAATAAATAAGTAATGCTGTAAAGAGTTCTACACCAGTCTCCTATGCGAACGATTTGAAAATATAAAAACATTAGCAGTATAAGTGATTATAATTAACTATAGAATGACATTCTAGCTGTATATAATTGGTGTTTAAATTACCATATGTCTCTTAATTTAGGGAAAAAACTATATACATCTCATTTACCAGGAAAACCAATATTATTGTAAACCAATATTTAATTTTAAATCATGAATGGAGCGAGTCATGCCGGACTCCTTGCTTTGTTTGTATTATAGTACAATCTAAATTAGAATACTGTTCAGTCATCTGGAACTCTATTACAGCAACTGATTCTATGAAACTGGAAAAGTTACAGTGCAATGTATTTAAAACTGTATTTAACAAGTTCTCAAATAATATTCTAGCTTTGACTACAATAGTAAGTTAAAAAAGTTCAATATTGACACTTTAGAAACAAGACGTTCTTTATATAATGCTTTATTTCTAATCAATTCATTTCTTTCCTTTCACTTAAAGTTCTAAATTACAACCATAGAAGTAATGGTACGTTTGGTACAGTTAATAAAGAAATGAATCTAGTGTTATAATGTACAACAAATCATTTTGTGATTTTGATCCCTACATTGAAAAGAAAATCACATTCCGAAAAATGTCAAGACACTACAAAAGGTTGAATTTGTATTTCTTTATAAACAGATACACTCAGCCTAGATTGATTATTGGTATTTTTCGTGGTACCTCCCCCTTATTTTTTTGTATAGCTTTCAACTTCTTGTGTTTGTTTGTGTTTCTACTGTCGACGTGTTTGTTTGTGGTACTGTTTTTTTGTGTAGTAATCACTTGTTTGTATGCCGTTTGTAATATGTTTTTGCACGTGTCACTCTGTTATTGCACTGAGAAAATTGGATTGTGCGGACAAATAAATAAATAATATTAATAATAATATTAATTTGGTTTGTAACAAATAAATTATTGTTAAACTAACAATCGTAACGTTGAAGTTACTACTGGAATTTGTTTCAACGGTACAATTTTGTTTGTTAATATAATTTATTTAAAACATTCATTTGGTTGGTTATACTAAAATGTTCGTTAGACATTATACTTAACAATAGGTGTATTTAATTTTACCCTAAATATTTGTTCTTGTTAAAAACACGAACATTAATTTGCTTATACAATTTTATTTGTTTGCTTTTACTATCATATTTACTTGAGTCAACCATATTCATTAGCTTACTATACAGCTTTGACAAATTTAACCATGTCGGATATTAAAACAAAGAAACGATTTGGTTGGAAGTGACGAAATATGTCCGTTCAGGAAGTCATTCTTGTAATGGCAGTTATTTGGTCTACTACAGTTAAAAATATTTTGCATAGTACACACGAGTCTAATTCTAGTGTCCATTTCATGCTACCCATATTTTGTCGCATATTATGTGTACTACGGAAAAGCAAAACAGCGAGAGTCAGCCAGATTTGCAGAATCCCAAGTTTCTCGGAATTATATGTCACAAGAGCGTGAATGTAAAAATTCACTCAATTATTTGTAATTCGTGATGGTCAAGTGCCGAACCCCCGTGGCTCAGTTCATTGAGCTGCCGACTTTGGTGCGAGGGGTTTTGGGTTTGATTCCCATGCCTGGCAGGGTGATAATTTTTGTTTGTCATAATGGTCTCAATAATTGTCTCTGCAAAAATTGTCTTAAGAAAGTTACTCGGGTTGCTCAAATAAGTAACTTTAATGGGGGGACGTTAAAAAAAGACATTAAAAAAAGTGGGAACATGCGTGGTAGACAAGTTGGTTCAAATCCAAACGCATCTGTACCTTTTTAATTTTTTTTTAATATTTGCACATAAATATTATTTGTATAAACGTTGCTGTGCAAATAACCTTATATTCATGATCAGAGCAAGAAAAATAATTAAATTGTCGTATTCTTTAATGGTTGCTCGAATAAATGAAATATGTTTGATTTTAACAATATCTGTATTGTGTCACCAATCACGTCATTTGGTTAAAACAACAAAATTTTATCAAACAAATAGTTTGGTTGTGACAAATCATACATTTGAACTTATTAAAACAACCATTTGGTTGTTTCAAATACATTTTCTTATATTTTACAGTATTTTTTCAGTGTGGCCTCGGCTGATGAGTGACATAAAAAACTGTTTATTAAAATAATACATATATAAAATTACTATTAAAAACTATTACAATATCTTGTTCAATAATGTTGTTGTCGCCTGTGTTAATTTTGTCTCTATTGATTAAGGAAAAACGTTTAATCAGTAATTGGAAAATATTTTTTTTATTTCATATATGATGATTTTTGTATAATTTACAACAATTTCATTTAAAACGTTGATTGATAAAGAATGATTACTTTTTTCCATTTTGAATAAATAATAATATAATTGTTCTATTTCTTTAATCGATTTTGTACTTCAAAAATATTTATATGCCATTTTTTGCAAATTTATCAGCAGTGGTTGGATGTGAAATTATGTAAAAATTGGATGACTCACATATTTTCGGATGATTAGGTTTTTGTTACATTTTTAATAAAAAAAAGTCGTTGTCCTCGAACGTACAAATAGACCCTACTATACACATATTTTATATTGTTTACTAGAATTGTTAATTTAATACAACTAACTCCCAAGACAGAATTGAAGAAAACGTCCCATAAATTAGTAATTTCCTGAAATCCATTATTTTTATTACAAATGTAAAAGATTTGCCGTAAAAAATTATTGTGATATTTTTAAGTTATCTTCTTTTAATACATTGTAGGACTATAGTGTATACATGTGTAGAGAACGTTTATTTTCACTATATTAAATTATTGAATTTAATACGATGCTTTGTTTGATAATATAATGCATTCTACACAGCCAGGGGTGCAACAACTAAAATTATCAAGGTGGGGGGGGGGGCAAATATACCATTTGATAAAGAAACCCCGATTCCCCCTATTGAAAGGGGATCCGGGGGTCCTCCCCCGGGAAAATTTGGATTCTAATGTGCAAAATGGTGCTTTTTAAGCATTTTTCGTAACTAAAACTTGATTATACAGCTAGTCGATATACTTATATTTTTTTAGATTTTTTTGGTAAACAATGATAGTTAAGATATTTAGGAAACAACAGAAAAATGGTAGGGGTAGCTCAAAACTAAAAGAAAATTAATTATCTGTAGATTATATTCACTTTCAACGCCTACACATTGTAGCAGATTTATTTAGACGTACCGAAAAAATATTTAGAATTAAAAATAAAACCTTCCGAATGTACGTCTGTGTGTATGTAAAAGAAAATACAACAGAAATAAATAATTGAATGAAACAAGCATGTTACATGCATTACAAGTAACTCAACACAGCTAGTCTTTAACTATATTTTCATGCAAATTAAAATTAATTTAACTATATTTAGTTCTCAATTCTGACTGAGTTAGATACTAGTTTATAAGCTAAATAACCCTAGCAGAAAAATGTGAGCGATACATTCACCGACAACTTTGAAATCTATTATATATAGTTTTTTTTCCTTCATAAAGGGCGCTGCCTACATAGACGGTAAAATTGAGTGTAATGCTTCTATAAAAATGCAAAAGGGTTTTCAATGAGTACACTTGATGTTTGGTTTGATACATGCATAACATCTTTTATATTGCTATTACAACGTAGAACGATTGAATGTAGGTCTACCTTGGAATGTCTTAAAGAGACGTGTTAACATTTATTATTTGTTAAAGAAGTCAACAAATTAGAATTACTATTTATTTTACATACTGACACATAAGGGGTGTGCCTGGTAATCATTGAAAAACGTTGCCGCGTATTGACTATTAACTCTTTTTTACATAACTACAAAATGCACCTGCAACATGTTCATCTTCGAAAAAAAAAAAAAAAACATACTTCAGGCGATATGCGACGGAAGTTTCAAGACTTTCCATCAACCAAAAAGTAATTTTTTTAACCACTTAATATTGCAAAATACGGTACGTTCATACTACTTGCTCGTGAAAAATACTACCAAGGTTAGCATTTGACTTGTCTTCAGACATGCATTGGTACTTTATCGTCAATATTACACACAAAAAAATTAGGGTCACTGCTGAAAGTCCCGTAGAGAAACATTATAAGCTTCGTCGGTAAGTCTATGTTCACGTAACGTTCTACTGCCGACACAATTTACTGATACTGAAATAAATCACAACACGGTATCGTTTTGGGAGTCAAGAAATTATGATAAACAATGAATGATTGTAATAAAATAATTTTTTTCGTAACCTTGTAAGTATTAATTCACACTAAATAATACATTTCACAAGTTTTGTTAAAATTACCTTGATGATTATCCCCGAATTAAATTTTTGTCTTTTTTACAGAAACAGAAAGCGAACAGAAATAGTCTGTAATCGCGGTAGACGTCTTTTGTAACTTTTGCTTGCAACTAGAAGTGTGTTTCTGCCAACTGCAACCATTTTCCCTGGACCTTTTTTTTTCTGCAATGGGAACACGTATCGTCTGGAATGCTCTCAGTTTTGACGGAAAGAGATTTTGTCCAGATGTGGATGTAAAGAAAATCCAGAAGTAATGTGCGTGACTGATGGAATTTATTCTGAAAAGGTTGGGTCGAGTTGGAACGGCTAGGTCAGTCCTTTCCTGGAAGAGGAAAACAAGAGGTGGAGGATGGAAGTGGAAAAACAGTTGTCCACTTGTCGCTGAGGAATGTAAAGTCATGCGCGCAAAAATATAGAGCCCGTATTCAAAAGTTGAGACCAAACAAGTTCGTCCTCGTCGGAGTTCCTAAGCTTGTGTATTTATGAGGGTGGAAAACATGCGATCGCGCTTGTCTATGTACACCATACTACGTTAATCTTATAAATGTGTGGACTGTATGCTACAGGATATTTGAAGTATATGCGAAATTACGTTTGCCCCCATTTGCCCCTACATCTTGGATTTAGAGGGGGGGGGGGGCAAAATACCTTGCCCTTCCTGTTGTTGTCAATGTACACAGCTAAGATGAAAACACATCCAATATTGCAGCACTTATTCTTGCGCGCACAATCTAGCGGCGAACGGTGTTGGCACACTAGCAGCAACAAATATACGTAAATAATGCTTCTACATTGCTAGCTGTTTCCGTGGGTGCACCGAAGATTTAAAATTATTACATCAAAATTAATGTACCGCGTATAACATTGAAAAATTTTAAAAAGCATCCTGTTCACCAGGCATTACATTCTGTCATTATTTCGTTGAGTACTGGTATAAAAAGTGATTAATCGGGACTCACTGACATAAAGACAGACATGCATACATACAGACATACAATTTCATATCATTCCTACAGGTAAGTAGACTAAAGTAAAGAGTTTAGTCAATAAATTATGGGGCCACAATGAAAGAATGTTTTATTACCTCTCATTGAAAAGATTATCTTTAAAACTGCTCAGTTTACAGAGACCGACCGCATACACAGATCGGCAGAATATGTCCAAGGCACGTGGCTTCAACCAACGGCATCAGCATTTCAACAGTCTAACAATTTCACCCCTTGCATATAGCCTACTTGAGTCCCCTCGCATATAGCCTACGTGAGTCCCCTTGCATATAGCCTACGTGAGTCCCCTTGCATATAGCCTTCTTGAGTCCCCTTGCATATAGCCTACTTGAGTCCCCTTGCATATAGCCTACTTGAGTCCCCTTGCATATAGCCTACTTGCGTCGTACACAAAGGTGACTCGTCGGCACCTTTCAACATCTTGAGGCATGAGATTTACAGTGTTAATGAAACATAATGTAAAATAATTCCGAGCTTCATGAATAACCAATACTTGCTAGATTTTAAGATGTATGTGTTGTGAAAATGCGCTTGGACTGCGCACGTACAAAATCTACTGAAGGGTTTACATGCAGTCTATGGAAAATCTGTTAAAGTTGCCACAATTTTTTAGTTTTCCCGTAGAATGTGATACACCTACTTTGTGGGTACAGTTGGAGTTGTTACTTAGAATAATAATGAATGTTTTTGTTGTTGATTTGGGAACATGCTATGAATATAATATTTAGTGCACTAATTATTTTAATAGTTACAAAATGACTCATTGAAATTGTATTATTGCCAACTAGTTGTGGTTTTCTAAAAGTAGGACCTTTCATAAAATTACATAGATAAGTAAATTTATACTTGCGTAGTTAAAATATATCCTTTACAAACTGACGGGTTTTTCCTCATGAAAAGTAACAACATGTATGTGTACATCTGTAAAGTGATTTCGTAAGTTGTGTATAAGAGTCTTTTCTACAATGTCTGAAATATTAATACACACACTAGTTATTTACACGTGTCTCTATGAATTCACTGCCACAGTTAAAGTAAATATTTAGGATGAAGATTATACAGCTAGAATAAGTAACTTGCAGGCGAGCTGGGAGAACTTATACTGGACGCCCGAGATGAGGAAGTTGGTGCCCGACACACAGGTGGCCTCGACATGCACCTTGCCAGCGCCGAAAGTCACCAGATAGTTGGGGGTCTTGGGGGTCCCAGGACAGGCGAGCTGTACTTTCTCACCCGCCTTGAAGCTTATAATGTCAGTAGGCGGCACAGGCAGCTTGAAGCCCAAGACATCCTTGGAACCTCCGGGCGTCAGCAGTAATGGTTGTGGCGAGGGCAGGTCTCTGTTTACGCTCAGCGCACAACCTACCCGACACATTCTATATAAGACGTTAAGGCTATATCTAGTAGTTTTGCTGTAGTTTTGAAAACATATTTTCAAAGATATGTAAGTTTCATAGTGAAGAATCCCTACAATTATTTTTGCCACAAATATATCACAGCTTATAGCTAATTTTTTGGTAGCAATACACATTACAGTTTTTCCGATTTTTAAATCCAACCACTAATTTGATTAAAAGTTTTCTAGATTAATATAAGAATATTGAAATTGAGTTACAGCAGATTTTTGTAGTCTTTATAATTTAAAAATGTTTTATACCAACTAACTTTGGTTTAGACCAGCTGCACAGTTTAACTTATTCCGTACAAGCAGAAAGTGACATGGATTATTTGTTAATCTTTCTCTTCGCCTGCACGCACACTGATATATACCGAGGTACGCTGGTACGCAATCCGGTATTCTCTTTTAAGGCGTTCGTCTACAAATTACAGAAAGTTGAATAACCAATATGATTCTAGATCTATCTAGTGGTGTTATATTCTAATATTTCTGCAGAATTTGTGAAAATGCATGCCTCCAAATGTTACTGTTTCCCTTTACCACAATGTATTATAATTTCAGCAATCCCTAAATACTAGATATTGAAATTTTCTACTGTGTCTTTAATAGAATATCGATAATTTGTAGATATTTAAGCAAACACATGCACATATATGTATATATAAATGTGTATGTACACTACAAACATTTAATCTAAAAAAAAATTACAAAGGTTTACCAATAACAAATTTCTTCACTACCCTGTGCTTATTAATGTGCAGGAGAACAGTTTTCAAATATACACGTTAAATGAACATAACCTTAAAAATCACATAATCGTTATTTATATGAATTACTGCACAAAACAAATAGGATTCTGACTAACGGATGCTCAGGAGAAAACCTGGTGGCCAGCGGCAATGTTAACGTCAATCATGTACCTTACATGCAAATATAGGAAGACTCGCAGGAAATCAAACTTGAATCATACAGCTGGGAGGCAAGTTGCCTGAACATTACGCCACTGAAGTCCCTAGTACATGTAAATAGCATATGAAATATTGCTGCACTTCCTAAGGTCGAAATTTACACAACAGGTGTATACAATGTGAGTCGTTAAATAATTAGTGATACATGTATGATACATTGGACCTAACATGATACTTGAGGGTGATAAATGGTTTCGAAGGTGGAAATTTGAAATGTACAAATGCACAAAAAATAACCACCAAATCTAACTATGCGACAGAATTTTGTATACAAATAAATGTCCTTAAGAAAAGTAACCACAGAAAAATATTTTACAGAAACTAGACACTTTCATATATGTAACAATAAGTGTTGGTTACTCCCACATCGCCTAGAACTTTCTTTCGCTAAAACGATTTTTGAAATACACGTAAGTAATCAGGACGCAAAATTAAATAAAAAGGGTCGTATTGAGAGTAAGTTCTAATATCAAACATTTCTACAACTATTACATGTTCAGTTGACGGTGGATGTTTGTGACGTAGGCAACCTGTAACACTGAGGTGCAAGAAGGGTGAGTTTCTTAGGGCGTCTCTCAATTCACCCAAAGAGTGTACTTTCGAGCTATCGCTGTCGCAAATACGTCACCACTACGTCATAGAGAGAGAGAGCACTCTCTCTCTCTCTCTGCCTGTCTCAATTGTTCGCCGAGAGCACGAAAGAGCGAGAGAACGAAGTGGCATACTCGCTCTCGCTCTCTCGTACGCTTTCTATTGTACGCCATCTTGACTATAACTATCGCCACAAGTTAAAGAAGAAAAATGTATTTAATGTGTTAATAACTGGTATAAAAACAATTTACGCACTTGTAACCTTTACTTGTTTGTTTACAAACATGAGAGCGCATCGTACCAACTGGAGAGAGCGAGAGCACCAGAGAGCCAACAACAGCTCTCTCTCTCTCTTGTTCTTATGAGAAAGAGTACTCTCTCAACAGAGTACTACCTAAACAAAGTACTATCTCAACAGAGTACTATCTCAACAGAGTACTATCTCAATAGAGTACTCTCTCAACAGAGTACAATCTAAACAAAGTACTATCTCAACAGAGTACTATCTCAATAAAGTACTCTCTCAACAGAGTACTATCTAAACAAAATACTATCTCAACAGAGTACTATCTCAATAGAGTACTCTCTCAACAGAGTACTATCTAAACAAAGTACTATCTCAACAGAGTACTATCTCAATAGAGTACTCTCTCAACAGAGTACTATCTAAACAAAGTACTAACTCAGAGTACTATCTCAATAGAGTACTATCTCAACAGAGTACTATCTAAACAAAGTACTATCTCAACAGAGTACTATCTCAATAAAGTACTCTCTCAACAGAGTACTATCTAAACATAGTACTATCTCAATAGAGTACTCTCTCAACAGAGTACTATCTAAACAAAGTACTATCTCAACAGAGTACTATCTCAATAGAGTACTCTCTCAACAGAGTACTACCTGAATAGAGTACTCTCTCAACAGTGTACTATCTAAACAAAGTACTGTCTCAATAGAGTACTATCTCAATAGAGTATTCTCTCAACAGAGTACTATCTAAACAAAGTACTATCTCAACAGAGTACTATCTCAATAGAGTACTCTCTCAATAGAGTACTCTCTCAACAGAGTACTATCTAAACAAAGTACTATCTCAATAGAGAACTATCTCAATAGAGTACTATCTCAACAGAGTACTATCTAAACAAAGTACTATCTCAACAGAGTACTATCTCAATAGAGTACTCTCTCAACATAGTACTATCTAAACAAAGTACTATCTCAATAGAGTACTATCTCAATAGAGTACTCTCTCAACCGAGTACTCTCTCAACAGAGTACTATCTCAATAGAGTACTCTCTTAACAGTGTACTATCTAAACAAAGTACTATCTCAACAGAGTACTATCTCAATAGAGTACTCTCTCAACAGAGTACTATCTAAACAAAGTACTATCTCAACAGAGTACTATCTCAATAGAGTACTCTCTCAACAGAGTACTATCTAAACAAAGTACTATCTCAACAGAGTACTATCTCAATAGAGTACTCTCTCAACAGAGAACTATCTAAACAAAGTACTATCTCAACAGAGTACTATCTCAATAGAGTACTCTCTCAACAGAGTACTATCTAAAGAAAGTGCTATCTCAACAGAGTAATGTCTCAATAGAGTACTCTCTCAACCAAGAACTATCTAAACAAAGTACTATCTCAACAGAGTACTATCTCAATAGAGTACTCTCTCAACAGAGTACTATCTAAACAAAGTACTATCTCAACAGAGTACTATCTCAATAGAGTACTCTCTCAACAGAGTACTATGTAAACAAAGTACTATCTCAATAGAGTACTCTCTCAACAGAGTATTATCTAAACAAAGTACTATCTCAACAGAGTACTATCTCAATAGAGTACTCTCTCAACAGAGTACTATCTAAACAAAGTACTATCTCAACAGAGTACTATCTCAATAATAGCAAATTAATTAATGAAAAATATTTTTCAATGTATTTGAATGTCTAATAACAATATATAATATGAAATTCGAATAAACAAACTTATGTCCCATTATTCTAGACAAATTACATTTGACAATGCA
This sequence comes from Medauroidea extradentata, assembly GCA_003012365.1. Lineage (NCBI taxonomy): Eukaryota > Metazoa > Arthropoda > Insecta > Phasmatodea > Phasmatidae > Medauroidea > Medauroidea extradentata. The sequence continues at coordinate 22,069 of PNEQ01065686.1, read as the reverse complement.
ATTTTATACCTTGCTAGTTCGACGAGGAAAAAGCCGACATGTTTCTACCACCCAACTTCCTGTTGCAGACCGAGATATAGAATGTAAGAATTTACCACTCCTCTAACCACAAGGAAAAAAGCTATTTTTTTTATCAAAAATTTTTCTCTATTAAAAAACACAAAAATGAACAGCAAAAACAAAACCATATTGAGACGGAATATAAATCATTCATTTAAGATCGCGTGGGATATATATATATATATATATATATATATATATATATATATATATATATATATATATATTTAAAGAAATTATTTTTGCAAAAAAATAAACCTAAACCTAACCGCGAACACGTTATGGTAAAATGTGAAATTTGTGAAACAGAATTCAGTCAATTATACACAACAATTTCGAAAGAAGTACGAAAACACATAGAAGCAGCAAATAAAACAAACAAAATTGGAGGATAATATGATGATTATGAAACATATGAAATAGTAATATTAACTCTTGGAATGAAGGAGCGTCTCAACCGGTCAAATGATACTAGGCCCATGTTTTCAAGAGCAATTTTAATGTGCTCACAAATGTCGTTCATAACATAACGACCGACAATACAGTCACGCTGGGAAGACACACCAGCTACAATTGCCAACATGTGAGTTGTACATAACTGGGTGCCATTTTCTTCACTTAACATGTATTACATCTTGTTTTTTACAGTACTCATATAGAAATGCACCTAAACAACATGTAAATAAGAAAAGCGACTAAATATCATCACCATGATACACTTTACAGTATCTAAAAACTTCTTACAAATACTAGTTTAAAAAATTACCTAAAACAGTTCTCTTATACAAAGGAAATTACAAGTAATCCCATAATTTACTTACATACAACTCTTAATTACATGCCTAGTCATCTAAATATTTAGGTTTACGTACAATACGACCACTCCGAGTCGCTTTGAGTCTCGGGGCGGTGTGATAACTCTACTCGGGTCGTTTGAGGCTCAGGTTGAGTAGATAGCTCTACACCAATAGCTTGAGTCTCAGGCTGATTTGATGACTCTACCCCTCTTTCTCTATAATCCCTGCAAAAACTTCTAAATCCAGACTTCCTGAGCTCACTCCTATGATCCCTTCCTGTAACTCCTCCTTTTGAGGTTTTACTATTGCAGCTGGCCTCACTAGATAGCGTATCAATATCCCCATCAGGAATTACATTCCTTAGCTAAAAATTTTCACTACCTGCACTGTGTAACTGAACCCTATTCCTATTTATGAGTGTATTTTCAGAAGTGAGTATGTTGTACTACCTTGGACGTACATCAGATTGGACTAATACTAAGCCAGGGACCCGTTCATTCTGCCCTTGTCTATTATAGAAAATTGTGTCACCGTTATTTAATGGTTTTAAAATTCTGCTTCCCCTATCATAATAAAACATTTGCTTGTGTTGCTAAAGGGTCACCCTTTCCTTATCTATTTTAACATTGTAACTATCAGCACAAAATGACAACAAGGTTCTAGGTTGCCTACCATTCAGCATTTGTGCAGGTGTTTCCCAATTTCCTTCAATAGGTGTATTGTTGAGCTCCATAAAAGCCATTTTCGGAAATTTACCTTCCCCCAAAATTTTCTTTAACATTATTTTGACAGTTCGAATATTTCTTTCTACAAACCTATTTGACTGAGGATACTGAGGGCTAGAAGATACATGATTAAAACCCCAATTTTCGCAAACATTTTGAAACTTATATTTAGCATACTGTGGTCCATTGTCACTATAGACTGTGACAGGTATGCCATGTCTAGATAATATGGATTTCATTTTGTCATTTGTCTCCTCAGTTGACATGTCACTTAACTGCTCTATTTCAATATACTTTGTGAAATAATCAACAACCATAATGTAGGTTGTTTGATACAACACAAATATATTTGTACCTAACACAAAGTCAAGGCCCTTCTGGTAACTTTCTAGTATACATAAGTTCCTTAGAATTTTTGTTTTGAGTTTTAGCACATGTACAGCACTTCGACACCAAGTTTTCTATGTGCGTGTTATTTGCGGCCAATACAAGTGTTGCCTTGCCCTATTTTTACATTTAGACACCCCCAAATTATTGTAATGAACATGATCCAATAGCTCTGGTCTAAGTATTTTAAGTACTACTACTTGTTCACCTTTGAAAAATAAACCATATAGAAAAAATAATTCTCCCGTACAGAAAAATAAGATAGGGTTACTTTTGAACAGTTAGCTTTGTTTTGAGGCCACCAATTCCTTACTGGATTCATGACTTTCTGGAGTTATGTATCTTTCGATGTTTCTGTAACTAACTGTTCCAACCGACCTTGAGTGATTGGCAATTTCTCAAACACCATGCTTACATGTAGTTCTATTTCCTGGCCTAAATATAGTATTTGTATTTGTTCGTGACTTAGCCTAGACAACCCATCAGTTATACTCTGCCCACTCAAAGATTGCAGCAGAAATTAAAAATGCTAACGAAATAAATCAAAGCAATTGAATTATATCTTGATTCCTCAGATTGTGATTGTGCCGTTAACAGTCACCTTGCTGTGCAAACATTTTACTGTCATTCACTTGAACGAATTAGCTGCAACCTTTGAATGGATAGAGTATAATGACAAGTGTTTCCCTGGAATATGTTGCAGTTGAAAATCAAATTGTTGCAATCGCAATCTCATACGTTGTAATCTCAAAGGACACTCATTTAGTGATTTGTTGAATATAGGTATTAATGTTAAATGATCGGATTGCCCCGTAAATACAGTACCAAGCAAAAATATTTTGAAGTTTCTGGCAACCAAAAAGTATGGACAAACACCCTTTCTCAATCTGAGCATAGTTATTTTCACTCTCTTTATTTGTTTTATGTGCTTATCCTAATGGTAAACCATTTCGTAAAAGTACCGCACCAAGACTATGACTCGAAGTATCAACTGACAATACGAATGTTAAGTTTTTATTATAGTATTGCAAAACTGGATTTGCACTCAATGCTACTTTAACATCAGTGTAGGTCTTACTATGTTTTTGTGTCAACAATCAATCTACCCCTTTCATTATTAAGTCTCTCAGTGGTCTACTAATTTTATTCCCAATGAGGAACAAATTTTGAAACATAGATGACCACACCCAGAAATGTTAGCAGTTCTTTCTTTCCGATTGATTCCGGCATGTTTACGATGATTTTAATTTTCTCTGGATCCGGACTAATACCTTGTACCTTCAACTTATGTCCCACATACTTAACTTCTGATGCACTAAATGTTCACGTACTCAAGTTAAATTTCACCCCATTTGCTTTTGCTCTCTGCAAGACTAGTTTTAGCTTAATGTCACGTTCCCTTTGAATACTATCCCATACCACAAGATAATCAATGTAGACTTCAAGTCCATGAATTTATGCAAAAATATGGTTCATTTTTGAAAACCCTCAGGAGCTGAACACAACACATATGGCATTCTCGTAAACTGGTACAGGCCAAATGGTGTATTAAAATTAGTCAATTTCTGACTCTCTTCGTCTAACTTAACTTACCAAAAGCATCTAAGGTTATAAAGACTTTTGCATTATGCATTTTTGAAACCAATTCCTCAAACGGTGGTAAGTCATCATATTCTTGAATAAAAGGAATAGCTAATAAAGTGAGGGAACCAACACCTTGGGTTAATTCCCTTGTGCTTGTTAAAAAACCAGACAAGATTTTAAGAATTTGTTTGGATCCACACAAATTAAAAATATATAAGACATTCCATTAGCGCCAGAAAATAGAATAACCAAATACTCGCGAGAATCCAAATTTTAAACTGATATGTATGATAAATAGAAATATGTATTACATTACGTATATCTTAAACAATATTAAACTTTGGGAATGAAATTGAAAAAAGTACACAGTGTATTGACATTTAGGCAATCAGATTGGATGAAATCTTATCTTGATTTAAATACAAAAATTCGAACAAACGCCAAACATTGTTTTAAAAAAGATTTTTAAAAATTAATGAATAATTTAGTTTTTGGGAAAACATTCAAAACATTAAAAATAGAATTGATATTAGATTAAGCTCAAATGTAAAACATGTGGAAATATTACATGCAAAACCACATTTTTAATGCAGGGTTATAGTTGCTGAATCATTAGTTGCAATGCAGATGCATAAAACAAAAAATTATTTCAACAATCCAATACGTAGGAGTTAGTATATTACATTTATCAAAAACATTAATTAATGTATAGTTTCCATTAAATTGTTATGAAACCAAAATATGGATATAATAGTGAGTTATATTATGACACTGATCCACTCGTTTATCTTATAAAAACAAACGATTTAAATAGTGACGTGAAAGAAATGATTAACAAATTTTATACTTCAAATTATGAAAAATATAATAGATACAATATACAACCAATAAACAAGAACGTTATTGGTAAAATGAAAGATGAAAATAATGGTAAAATAATGGAAGAATTCATTGGACTAAAATCAAAAATGTATGTTACAATTGTAGAAGGTGATGTAAAGAAAAGAGCAAAAGGCATACAAATGAACGTAGCTGAAAATGAAATTTCATTTGATGATTATAGAAATTGTTTATACAAAAATGAAGTATAATGACGCAAAAGCAATTTCTAAAAACACTTCAAAGTGTACATTGTAAAACTTAATAATACACCACAACGTCCCTTTATAAGTAGTGATAAAATATGGCGTTCTCTTAAACCATTGATACAAACATTGCAACTAATACTTTCATTGCTACACAAGTCGGCTTAAGCCTTAAGTGCACGCATTGTAAATCCAATTACAACTATAGTAAGGACACAAGTTGACTTATGCCTTTACAGACACATGTTTCATACCTACCATACAGTGGTAGTAAAGCTCTTAACCCTTACTATTGATCAGAAAAAATAAATTCTGACTTCAGCCCTTACGATCAGCAACTGACAGATATAGATTACTTTTCTCTGACTTAAGTCCTTTATACCATGAGATAGCAAATTTCTTTTTCTATAACACTACGAACATGTCAAAAGTTATAAAATCTGATTTAAGCCATTCTGTCCAACAACAAGAGATATCACCTTATTTTTCATCTAAAGAAAGAAGAATATAAATTATTTACAAAATGGATCACACTAAATTAATATAAAATAAAAAATATTAAAAATTAATTACTTACTCAAACCTGCTCAAATTATTGAACTATTAAATGTTTTATTGAAAAATAAATACCAAACTAAACAATCCGATAATTGATAATTGTGTTTGATTTTTAATTCTAAAGGATATAAAATTAAGCGAAAAAAGAAATATGTAACATACATCAATGAAGGTATTAAGAGAAGTGAATTCAAACATACAATTATTCAAATATTAAACAAAATTTAGTACAGTATTTAAATAATTACATTTATTCACTTTCTTCGGTGATTTTCTCACTTTTAATATTATATATATATATAATTTCGATCACTAATTATAAAGCCGCCACGTTTTCCGGACGAAAATTTATTTATGTCAAAGAAACCCATTATTTTTAGTCTAATGTTAAAGAATTTAAAGGAATAGAACTTACTATGTTTCTTCAGTGATTCTCTCATTTTTAATATCATATACAAGGTGTTGTTTACTAATTATAATTACATTACAAATTGCTGTAGCTTCGATTCGCCTATCAAAATAAACTGTAAGTTTCCGATTAGTTCTATCTTTTACAATATAAGTTTTTCGATATGAACAATCAATAACACAATGGTCTATCAGAAAGAAATTGATCTGGATTGTAGTAAATTTCATGATTACAATAAGGAGTATCCAATTTAGTTTTTAAATTTCTAAAATCTTTACAAACAATACACATTTTGTCAGACATTTGGTCACCTACATCTAAATTCCAAATCTCTTTTGGAAAAACATCATTTCTACCATTTTAAATCTAAATAGTTCTAACATAATAATGATGGAACATCGAAGCATATTTATTTTGATCTGTAATTATGTATATTCTTATTGATTATTGCCAAATCCCAAATTAACTAAAAATCGGACAAACTTTTGTTGAGATATTGCGCATAAATTTTAAAAAGTTAAATGGTGCAATCTTTTAAAATTGTTCACATTTATGGTTGTTACTTTCTATGAATTGCTCTGATTATAAGGTTCCACGTATTTTTTTTTGTTTACAAAAATTAATTAATCCAGTTTCTTTAATGTGTACAAAAACTGTTCAAATGTACCTATCTTTAAAAATAGGACAAAATAAAAAAAACCGTGTTACAAAATTATTGTTTGTGAAGAAATAAAGTTATTGCTACAAATCTTTAAATTACGAGTGCTGCTATTTTTCTAAATGGTGGAAACATTCTATGAAAGATTATTTACTAGGAATTTTCGTTTAAATCGAATTCGTGTTTCCTGAGATATCCTTTATAAATCTTACATTTCAATTAGAGCAAACATTAAAAATGGTAGACATAAAATGCGACGATATAAAATAATGAAATGATAAATCAAATTACTACTAACACAAAAATCCAGGCGAGAGTCAGATAAATGTTTTTAATTTTTTATCAGTCGAACAAATGGATATTGAGATGTAAAATATTGTAAAATTACTATTCCCTCTGTTTTTTTTAAGTAGCAGACGTAAGAGGTTACGTTTCAAAAATGCATATCGTTTTACATAAACTAACAAAACACTAACATTGGTCAATAGCAGAACAGCCATTAATTTTTTTTGGAAAATTAAACTCGAAACACTGGATAGTGTTCATTTTCCAAATGGCAGACACTTGAGGTTAAGTTACCCATAATACAATCCTTTTACTAAGAAATGTCCCTGTACTAATTTTCGTTCAAACTAGCGAAACAATTATTTAAGTACGTGACATTAAAAATTATTGTTTATATATTTTGCATGATGATTGAAGTAACAGATTTTGCTAGTAAATTATAATTTACTTTTATTATAAACTACGTCCAACATACAAATTTTAGTCAAATCCAGATAAAAGTTTCCTGAGTTATTGCAAGAAATACATCAAAATTTCGGATGTTGCTATTTTCCAAAATGGCTGACATTTGAGGTTACAGAACTGTGATAGTAACGTGAACAGTAGGTGCTGTCATTGTACGAATTTGCGTTCATATCGGATGAGCGATTCCTTACATATTACAAATGAACTTACATTTTTTAATGACCGCCGATTTTTAAATATTCGTCAAAAAAATTTAAATAGCGAAAAGTCAGGTATACTTACTAAGTTTGATGCAAACAATGCAAACAGTTCAAATGTTATTATAGATGACGCACGCTCTTATATGAAGAGAAACATGATCTTATACCTGAGCCAATTTTTTTTCTTCGATAAGTGGGTTTACAAACGAGGAACCACGCGTGACGGAGATGTTTTGTAACATGAACTGGGGTAGGAAAACAGAAGATCCCGGATGAAAACTTTCTACAAGGTCTTTTATGTGTACTGCACCCGAACAGTGTAGGGCGATTCTAATTCAAGTATCATGTTGTATCTTGGTGGTTGCAAACTGTCTATACAACCACCGGCTCATGTAGATCACCAAAAATCGCATAATGAAATATAAAAAAGAAAATCCGTTCACTCTTACATGTAAATAAAGACGGTTCATGTAAATTATAAATCTATGAGTGTCAGATCGGCCGTCTTTCAACACGGCGATCCGGGTTCGATACCTGCCAGATGACCCCCTGGATCTTTGCGCGTGGGAAACATTCCGGACGATGTCGCTGGTTGGCGGGCTTTCGAGGGGAACTGCCGCTTCCTCCGGCCCATCATTCCAGCGCTGCTCCATCGCAGTGTCTCGTGTCATGTCAGAACTCAGGGAGGGTGGTAGCCTGCAAGCCCCAGGTCAACATGCGACCAACTGTGTGGTTGTCCCCCCTGCCCGGAAGTGCATCGCCCATGCCATATTATTATTATTCATTACTCGCAAGACCGCGACAGCCAGGAAGTCCTCCCAGAAGTAAAAAATTATTATTTTGTTAACTAATTCGCTAGTTACGTCAAAAACAATATTCACGTAATTTTATATAGTTTGACACAGATTCACACCACTGAGGCCAGCTCGCTATAGAAAGGTACAATGTTATAGGCCGTTCACGATAAAATGAGCACTGCATAAAATTGTCTTTTAGCCATTTTGCCGCCATCATTACTATTTTTATATATTTTTATAATTAAAAACCAATGTAAACATTTCAACAATTTCGAAAGTTAACATTTGTTGGCCCAATAAAACATATTTTTTTATTAATTACAAGTTCTGCTCAGTGTTCAGTTTATAGTGAACAGACTATAGGTATCCTGTACGGTTTATAGAATGCCAAACACCGCAAAAAGAGCGAATGTAAAATAAAATTGATTTTTAATAATATTAGAAAGACTGCATATATGTTATTAAGTAAACATGTAACGGAAATTGAATAATATAAATACAACAATTTCATGCAGATTTAAATTATAAGTTCATGTTCACTGGCAAGCTACCCTAAAAATTAAAACAAATAATGGTTTTGAGCTACATCACATGTTTTCCTATCCATTGTGTTTGAAATCCATTAGGGGAACAGAAACAACATTATAAACTTTAAATATCGCTGTAAGTATTCATGTCGATATTACAGACTGCTAGGTTGGCGAGCATGCGAGTTGGTCTGAGTAGGCCTACATTGGGTGTTTTTACGACACAAGGGAAGCATTAAAATGTATATAATTTTAATACTAGCTGTTTTATTATTTAAATGGCCAAGAATTTATGTAGTACTTCAAAACTTTACTTTTGTTTTACTTCGTCTGCAGTAAACCGAAAACAGTGAACTTAAGTTCATTTAAAATTGGCATAAATTTTGAAACATGATTGTGGCAGAAATAACAAAAATGTCAGAATCTGGAACGAGTATTATTTAGCCGTTCAGTTATTTTATGTACTGTGCCATACACAATCCAAGTAAGTATGACTATATAATTTTAAAGGTCTTTTGTTTGTGAAACTCATTAAAAAAATGGAAACACCTATGTAGTGCCTGACTCTAACTCACAACTTCACAAGTCGATACTCTAAACTCCACCTTGGTCATCGATAGTTATGTTTTCTAATACTTCACTCAGACGAATGCTGGGAATCCTTAAATACGGCCTGAATTCAGGTTTAACAGTAAGGTTATTTCAAATAATTACTTGCAAAGCCGAAGTTACAACTAACAGCAGCATAGTAATTTGGTAACTGTAATTATCCGAAACAATTTCAATTAGTATACATTGTGGCTGGTCTATACATGGCATTTTATTATTCCCTTAATTTTCTCACCACCCAAACTGAGGTAATGCAAATTTATCGCTCGTTTTTCACACAAAAATTATTCGTTAATAAATAATTCGTTAATGTGTTGGAGTTGTGTTAGGAATTTCATTTTTTTGGTTTATATGGTGACGTGAGTGAATATTTGGTCAACTTTTATACGTACAGAACTGATTAGTAGTATTTACGTGATATGGATACAGTATGGCACCTGAAGTGACGGGTGAGGGAAACGGGAGTAACCTGAGAAAACCCGCCGACATTCGGCATCGTCCAGGCAAGATTCCCACATACGAAAATCTGAGAGCTCATATATGGTGGCATATATAGCAAACAATGATTCACTTGTACAGCGCTAAAGTTAACATGTTTAAACGTCATACTGGAATCTCAATAGCGGGACAAACACGAATAAAATAACTTTTAGCATAATCAGGGTCGAGGCTTTGGCACTGATGTCACGGAAGCCTCGACTCTTATAAATTGACAAGTTATGTTTTTCGTGTCGCGCACTTCGCGTCGCATCTGTCGTTCTATTGTGATTCCAGCATCATACTGCGTGGATGTGACGACGCCCAGTCAGTAGGCGTGTGCAGAAGCCAGGACATATACACGTGTGTTGTGCTGAAGTGTAATGTCACTGTGCTTCCACTCTCTACCGAGACGAGTCAGCAAGGTAGATACGCGGGCCAAGGTCACAGCCACTGTACTATCGTGGCAACGTCGCACTCCACCTGCCCTAGTTGACTGGCATAAGTAGTCGTCTGTTGACTTCGCACATTCGACACTGTCACGCCGGCTAACGGCCGAGAACCCAAACCGTCACCTTCACACCCAGCCTTAAGGCTTTGCTCTTTAGATTTGCAGTGGTTAAAAAAATGTTTAAGCTAATTAATACGTATATCAAAAATTCATTCCTACAGTTTTAACACTTATATATCATCGTTTGTATCTGAATTTCGATAAGCCATATACTAAACTAATTTTGAAATTTTTGCCCCTGAAATTTCACATATTTTACTGTGGAAACAAGCCAAAATGAAGCGAAATAATTTTTTTGCTAGCAAACAATATTTTATTTAAATAAAAGACTTTGAAAAAATTGTGTAAAGTATGACTGTACACAGTCTCAAATTATTTTCAAAGCATTTGGTTAAAAAATGATTTAGTTATTTGCAATTGTTTGAAATGAATGAAAGTTCATGGCCTTAACATGAAGCGTCGAAAGGATACACATAGACAAATCATAGTAACACGTTTATTAAAGCATTTGACTCATTTATAAAAGTACCATGTAACGAAACCAAACATGCAACGTCTCTATACACACGAGCACATAAATATTGCGTGGTGCGTGCCTCTGGCCCAATGACAATGAAAAGTATTTACTTTAGGAACTGGCAGTGGTTCTCTAGTAATTAAATACAAATTAACTAACCCTGCATATCACTGCCGTATGTAGGCTACGCTTTCCTTAGTGTCATACTAGGTAACTATTGTTACATTTTTTCACATTTACGCAAGTAAATCAAAACTTTTAAACCGAATTCTCTGAAAAAAATCAAGAATAGGAACAGTCATACGATGCTCAGCTCTATGTAAACATTTGCAAATTAATTCACAGTTAGTTTGAAAAATAAGGTTTCGCTTGATTTTTGCATATTTTCTTAGCCAAAATTGGCGATATTTTGGATGCAAAAATCTAAAAACCATGAGGTTTATTGCTACCAGAACAATTAGGCACATATTATGCCATATTTGCGAAGAAACGATGCAGGGACTCTTCGATATGAAAATAATGTTGCTTTACGAATTTTTTTCCCAAGATTATTGTAAAACTGCCTGACATGGACATAAAGTTTAAAACAAAGGCTTACAATTTTGCTGGGACAGATATGGCAGCGGGATTGAGTCGCTGGTCCAAAACACACCAGTATTAAATACATGTAGAGCTAGTGGTAATGCACGTTATAGAAGCAACAAGTACTAAACACATGTAGAGCTAGTGGTAATACACGTTATAGAAGCAACAAGTACTAAACACATGTAGAGCTAGTGGTAATACACGTTATAAAAGCAATACGTCCTCCTACCTTCATTTCCGCGCATTCTTGCCGCAACCTCATAGCTGCCAGCAAGTAGTACTAGAGTTACAACTGAGCACAACATGGCGTGTGGCTATGCACTGACAGTAGAGTGTTTGCTCGGTGATGTTATATATCCAGCAGAGAACAACTCGAGCTGAGATACCAGTGAAAATGAACAATATCGTGAGCGGTTTCATTATGTCGCTCTCTTTATCTACGGTTCCTAGCAAACATCACTTCGCGATAACACTCTTTGGTACGCCGCACAGACCGACAAACGAGGAAAATATTAAAACGCGCTCATAGATTTGACAAACATATTTTCTAGTCAGACACACGGAGCGTGATTATTTTGCGTAGTGATAGTCCATGAAAATGTTGATAGAAAATGTGTTTTCAATTTGTTCGTAAATGAATTGCAGCAGGAGTAACGGTGCCCTGAAGTAGACAATGACATTTTATTCATTAAAAATATAAAACAAAATACTATCTGCTATTAAACAACGGCACTTTGAATAGCATAAAACAAAGTATTTTTTTGATTTAATGTAAATGAATTTAATATTAAAGTCGATTTTCACGACAGCATCGCTTCCGCAATATTTGCTTATTCACTTAAATGGGCGAATTTAAAAATAAATTTTATGTAATTTTCTATGAGCTATCACGGCGAAAAATTAACAATTCCGCCGTGTTGCCTAACATAATATAATTAAATGCCGTAAGTCCGGATCCAAATTCGCAGCTCTTAAAATACGCATATCGATATTACCTAGAATACAAACACGGAATAATTAAACACCACCATACATTCAAACAGTGGGGAAAACGTATTTTTGAAGTGTAATTGTAATTTGTCTTGCTACAACAAATTCTGTGTTAAATCACACCCTTATTTGCATTTTTAGCGCGGCAAGAATTTTATCTGCGGTAAGCTCTCATGATTAACATAATGTCGTCACCTAAGCACTTGTTATACTAGCGTGACATGACGTTCATAAACGCTCACTGTGCAAGGAGGCATTTTACGAGCACATCAAATATGAACCCACATTGAACGTTGTAATGGTGATGTAAGTGCTACAGAGTATTTGAAGTTCTTTAATGCTTAATTGTTTATATTTGAATGTGTGTAAATGTCAGTTTGTTCTTGTTTTATTTCGAGGCAAAGTTGTGAAATATTAGAAACTAGAACTACGAGTGATGCTTCAGTGATGTACTCAGCAACTCTGGGTATTACATAAATACATCATAAAGTTCGTCATCGAAATCAATTTAACTTAAATTACGTTGTGGCAATATTTAAACCGGTGTTCCTAAATTTATTTAAGGCGGGACGCCGTAAGCAAAGATTTTCAGTTGTTTAGAGACAGTTACAAATAACCTATTGATATTGCGTTCTAGTAAAATACATTTCTTTGAAATGAACTCATAAATCCATATTATCACACCATTATTTATTATGTAATTAGTCAAATAACGTTTTAAAATTATATTTATATCCTTGCCTTTTCAAAGTCTTCATTTAATGCGTAGGTAACATTGGTGCTTACCGAAGCAATTTTATAATGATAAAGTGCATAGTCCTAAACATAGATTTGATTATTACATGGATACTTCATCACGTAGAGTGAGTACTACTTGTTCTGCAGCCTCGCATGAGGCGACAAATACTAACCTGTGACTTATCTGATACCATCTCGGGACAGGAGAAAACACGTTCAGAAATATGTTTGGTGTGTTAAGAGGGCGTGGTAGATAAATAGGCGCTGATTTATACAATTGAGGTCAACATATTTTTGAAAGTCAATAAAAATAATACAAAACAGCAATCCTAGATAATTATATTTGCACCGTTTGGGCGACTACAGCGCTCTCGTCAGCGGTGCACAGTGGGCCACGTGACTATTGTAGAGCCTTGATGGCTCGGAAGGCTGTTGTTTTGTTTTGCCTGTCTTTCTTTGCTCTTACTCTATGTTTCCCCTTCTCCTCTTCCCCGCCCAGGCACGTTAGCTAGACTCTGGCCAGGTTGAACTAAGGTTCTTTGGTATACCAAATATGCTGGGCAACGTATATAAACAAACCCTAGAGGAGTGCTTACATCAAGTTCTTCCAGACTTTGAGGGGGTTCAACAGGCTTATGACATCTTCCAGTTAGCAGTGTAAACGGCTATAACACAAAGTACACCGACTAAAAACACAAAACGCACACTGTCCAAACTATACTGTGGCTGGTGGACAGAGACCTGTGCTACCTTATACGCCCTCCGCTGCTCAGCTTTTAAGAAAAACAGACAGCATACAAATAGAGTAACATTTCTTCAATACCTAGCTGCACACGCCAAGTTCAGGAGATCAGTGCGGGAAGAAAAGTGGACACACTGGAACAATTTCTGTAGCTCCATCACAAGGGAAACAGCTATGCAAGAAGTTTGGGGAAAGATACGATCGCTCCAAAACCACTCACGAGGCTTTGAAGGATTTGAAGTGTGTGAATCATTTCACAAATTCATTGCACCTGATTATGCACCTGGTAAGCTGAAATGCCAATGTGAGGTACAGGATATCAAAACAAGAGGCCTTCTAACGGGAACGGGTAACCTTACTGCAACGATACAACACACTGAATATATGGCTGCGCTCAAACATAGTATGACTGCTCCAAGCAAGGACGGTATTACATATCGTCACATACAAGAACTGACTCACGAAGGACATGCATTTTTGAGGGCTATTTTAAACAAGATATTGTGTTCAGGTAGCGTCCCTTCTCAGTGGAGTGACACACTTATTGTACCTATTGCCAAGACAAATAAAAATAAGGCACTCGTAACGTCATATCGCCCTATTACTCTCACATCTTGTGTGAAAAAGACATTCGAACGTATTATTAAGAATAGATTGGAGGGGTGGCTAGAAAAAAATTGTCTGCTACGCATGGAAAAGTTTGGCTTTCGGAAAGGATGTTCTACGGCTGATGCAATAGCGACCGTGATCAAGCAAGCAAAGGAGGCTATGGACAGGAGAGGAATATTGTTGTCTTGTTATTTATATATGACAGCAGCACTTGATAATGTCTTGATACCTCAACTAATGTACAAACTGGCTGCTCTTGGAACCCCTCCCAAAGTAGTTCAGCTTATTTACTGTTTGATAACTTGGAGGTTCTATCATATCAAATTGGGTGATTATATTTCTCCGGGTAGATTGCAATATTACAGCACCCCGCAAGGGGGCATATTGAGCCCGCTTTTGTATATTGTCTACACACAAGATTTAGTATTTAATATTGGAAGTTATGTCAAGTCACTGGCATATGTTGATGATGTTGTTCTCTATATTGCTGGACCTACGTTGGTGGAGACAGTAGAAAAACTGAATGCAGCTATGGTCTTGCTCTCAGAGTGGCTTATACGGAACAACCTTTCCCTATCTACGGCTAAAACCAAAGTTATGGTCTTTACACGCAAACGCGTACTACAACATCAAGTCAACATTACCATTGCTGGACGACATCTCCCGGTAGTGGGTTCGCACAAATACTTAGGCATGATTCTGGATTCGAAACTCCTGTGGAATTTACAAGCGAAACACATTTCCGATTAGGTTCACAACATTATCAAGGGACTTTCTCACACTAGGTGGGGAAGTGACCCAAAGTTGCTGCTTTTGCTTTATACATCCATGGTTCGACCCCAAATGGACTACGGAAGCCTTTTCATGCGATAATTCTGTATACAGACGCAAACAATTCCGCAACGTCTACAAACTGAATGTCTACTGAGGTGTTTAGGAGCAGTGTAATCTACTTCTATTGGTGCATTACACGTTGAGTCAAATGTCTTGCCTTATCGACTACACCAAGATTATATCGTCTCCTGCTACTGGCTCAAGGCTAAATTTTTCAGACGTCATCCTATACATAGAATCATAGCACCCCTTGGACTTGCTCCGTTACAGGACATACAGCACTTTGAGGGGCAACTACACGCAACTTACGTTGGTACATATTAAATATAACGACAGCGAGTATGAAGCTCAGTTCCACTCAGGGTCTGTGGTTAGGCTTTTTACTGACACCAAGAAAGACCTCATACATAGTGAAATTCGCTCTGTATACAATAACCACATCAGACTACATCCATCGTCACTGCACATATATAAAGATGTCTCTAAAACAGACACGACCACAAGCTGTGCATTCTTTGTGCCTAGTGAACAGAAAAATAGGATTATACAATCTTATGGCAAATTCCTCAATTTTTACGCAGAATCAGTAGCTATACTCAAAGCTTTACAGTGTTGTCAAACCGCCAATTCAAATGAAGTATGTAGTTACTCAGATTCCGTGAGTGTTTTATCCGCTATAGAAAATTTGCACCGTAGGAAAACTATGGATTATTCAGTATTAAATATTAAGTCTGAGCTTTTTCGAATGGACCAAAACGGCACACAGGTTAAGTTTATATGGATACCTAGCCATACTGGGGTAAAAGACAATGACGTTATTGACAGGCTCGCGAAAATGGCCGGACACAGTAATATTGCCATTAGCTGCTTGGATTTAGCAGGTTCAAAACATAAAGCAAGAGCAATGGACCCCTTGCATGAAATTTAAAATATGTTGAAATGTATGCCATATTGTTAACAATGTAGAAATATGAAGATACCAAAAAGAATTTTTCTTCTTAGCACTATAGTTTAGGCATGGGAAACAAGCAAAGTTCGGGGAAGCAGCAGGCGACCAGTATTTTGATTGGTCCACGTCACAAGCCATATAGTCCAGCACTGGTCATATAAATGTTGAAGCTAGCGTGGCACTCAGTGTGTATAGTGTAGCGTATTGGTTGCGGTACTTCGGTACTACTTTTAAGAATCCGGGTTCAAAACCCACGTATTTCATGTATTTTTATACAATACTATTAGATAGTTTTACAAGTGTCTGATAGAAAAATGTTTTATTAATTTTTTTAAACCATCTATTTTTCATTTTCGCAACCATATTAATACGATGTCTGAAATTGCATATTTGCGCGAAAGAAACAGCGATTTTAATTGAACGCGAACCGCGAAAGTGATTTATTTACGTGTTCTAGTATGATAGTGTACCTACATTAAAATAATAGGTCATATATGGTTAAACTTGCATTTAGGCTAAATGTGTTTATTTTGTGCGTGTTCAATCACTCGTTACTTCACCTATTACGTAATGAACACGTCATTAGTGGTAAATAATACTGCAGTAGGCTTATGTTATACTGATATACAACATAAATAATTTTTTTTTTGCGGGCGCTAAACCGAAACCACACAATAGACTAGAAGTATTCTTTGCTGTATAAATGTATGTATTGCACATGAACCTGTAATGAAATACAAAATACTATTGATTACACAAGATATTAAATTTGGATAAAGAATCGACGGTTCCATACAAAATCTGAGAAACAATATTATACTAACCCGAAAGATTATTGAAGAACTCACTTAAGTTTTCCAATATCAGCCCAGAGAGTAACCATTGCACCATTGTGGCCGACACTTGATGTGGTTCTGTTGTAAAGTAAATAAATGGGTATTAAATAATTTAATATAATAATGGTTTGTGCCAATAAACAGGTTTATTTAATGTATTATTGCATATTACAGTGCCCGGATATTGCTCTGATATTGTGCGATATAACAAAATGTGCGAAACATTAAAGTTTTATAATACCCCCGACTCGAATACATTTTAAATATAACATTTGTTACATTTTATAATTAACTACATACGTATAACCAAACGAACCACCGTAACAGACTTAAAAATCGATTTTTATTGACCAAGCGTAGTCTGGCATTCCGCCGGAGTGCGACAGCAGTCAGATAGTTTGCCAAGGCTCCGTGTGTACTATGACTTGTGACGTCACTGCACGTTTCCGCGGGCGTTTTAAAAGCGCGAACTTTAGTAGCTGTAGTTACCTCACATCGACTTTAAATTTAAAAATTTCGACACACATAGATTTCTTTTTATATGTACGTAGTGTGGATGTTCTCATTGTTCACTTGAGGGGTCCATTTTGTGGGACATATGGAAAATACAGTGGACTAACCTACAAACGGACTCGTGGTACAAATGTGTTCAACCAAATATTCAATAATACCCATAGTTCTACCAACATAAAGGATCTAGGCATATTTACACTATGCTTTCTCGTCTACGGTTTAATCATGGACGTTACAAGGCCCATTTATACCGTATTAAAGTCTGCAGCGATATAAACTGTGAGTGTGGAGAAGGGACTCAAGATATTAATCATCTGTTATTCCAATGTCAACAGCTAACGAGAAGATATGAATTTCTGGCTACATTAAGACAGTTGGGACACGTGGATCCTTATCACGCCGTTTCTCTTTTGTTTCGCTTGGAGTGTCAAGATGTATATAGGGCGATCTACATGTTTCTGTCACAAAACGACGTGGCTATATAATACACCAGGTGTTTTTTTATTCTTCAAAAGTTACAAGGAGCCTACTGGACTTTTAAAAGACTTACAGCAATAGACAGGTTGGAAATGTAATACATCACCAAATCTGGGCAACATGACAGTTCTCGGTCACTAGTTGCTTGTAATCCGCCTCGATAATTGACTTTTTGGCTGTACAGGGATTTACCTAAGGCCAGTTTGCACCAATAGGTGCATTAAGTGAAGTGAAGTGAACTAAGGTTCTTGTGTGGGCCGTCAGCTCACTTTCCTTTCTCTTCAGGTCGTGGGCACTGATAATGTAAGTACTTCCGAGCTCCTAGTGTAGTGTGATAGGGTAGGTTGGGGACTTGTCCCTCCATGGCGAGCAAGGTGGCTGCCGTCATGTGTCGTATGTGAAATAGTTTGTTTAAATTCATGTTTTATTTTTCTAAATTCCTTTTCCGGTCGCCGTTTGAAAAAAAAATCATTCTTGGCTTTGAGATGTTTTATGTAGGGTTTTGCTGTGTTTGTCGCCATTTGCCTTTATTGCCATGCTTTTGTTAGCTGTGTAGATTATTTGTTGCCCGATGGCTTTTTGCACATATGTGTGTTGCTTTATTAGCTACTAGCTTTGTAACACTACATGTTTGACATTGGAGCCCGGGGAAGTAAATACCTTTTGTGATGACACGTTTGATGCGTCATGTATTTCATGTACTTAAATTCTGACTTACCCAGATAATTCTCTTTCCAAGCTGAGACACAATTTGTAATTTGTTATAGTCCGCAACACGCGGTATGTTACATAGTTGCCAACTTAATTAGCGAACATTAATCCAGAATGATGCAATTGTTAAGCGTGATCTCTCGCGCCGCAATTAAACGTACGAGATTTCGGCGTCAGAGATTGTTCTTATGATATACGTTTCCTGAGAAAAATTTTTGCTCAGAAAGTTGGCAAGAACTATTGTCTAGGATAGCCGTTTTTTATTTTTGCAAATTGGCTTCGAGAATCCTACAATTCTGAACTAATGCTTATAGCACTCAATTATATACCATGCACTTAAGTCTCGACCATATCTTTCCTATCGCTTGAGAATGTAGGACTGATTTAATAAGAGGCTTCTCTTCCTCAGCTAGAAATGATTATAAAGATCCTGCTACATTGAGAATGTCAGATTCTCGCTGCCGTGTATTTGTCGGGCCACTGTTGTTTATATCCTTGTTATGCGCTAAAACGAAAGACGGTGCATCTGTGTTTTAATCTAGTTCAGAAGACAGAGTGATCATTGTTCATCTTTTTACTTTCTTATTACAAAATCGTGTTGCGAAATACGCTGTAAATATTGTAAAATAAGTTGGATGCAATTGGCGGTATACGGGAATAAATAATTCTGATTTTAGAATAAAGTTGGTTGATTATGTTAAGTAGTTTCCATAAGTATTTTTATTAAATTTTTATTGGCATTTTATAATTCATTACGGTGGTAATTGCTTTGCTTATGACCAGTAAAATTGATTTTATTTCTATTTGTATTTCTTTGTCACTTAGTAAATAATTTTCGTATTTTTAATTATAAGAAACCTCTGAAAACGTCTGTAGCTACCGGTAAACACTCCGCTTATGAACAGACAAAAAAATTCTGTTTAGAAAATTAATTTCCTATAACTGAAATTGATTATTATATTTCTTCATACAGCTAAAATAATCATATTTCTTGTGATATCTACAACCGCTTATTGGCATTTATAAAGAAAATAAAATCTCATGGCTAAGTAACGACCGACAGACGGCGAAACGTCTGCCAAGTGTCGGTGAAAGTTAAGATTCTTACCAACTTCACTGATTACTACCTAAACCTACCACAACACGACACGACGCCGTCGACGACTACACGACTATATTATCCAATCAGACTTCAGAATAGTAAAGACAGGGCACCGAATGTCACTTGACAGTCGAAATATAGCCGTTCCCAAAGTACGTGTGCCATGTTTCCACAGTAAAAATCATGACGGCAATATAAAACAACTATTAGTTTTCCGTATTTGTTTCGACACAGATAACGATTGTCTAGACGTCAACCTAAACATGAGGGATCGAAGGAATCTAAACAAAAACTTCGAAATTAACCACAACATTGAGATTCTATAAAAAAAAACAATATTTTAGCTTCTGATAAAACCTCTCTAAAAATGTTTAGGCTACACGCACACTTGGCGTAGACGTAAGCATGTGCTTAACAATTCCTATTATTGTTTTATGGTAAAAAAAAATTCATACATAAATTCTTTTTGGAATTGAAGAAAATTTTCTTTCATTAAAACATTGTATTATTTTTGTAATTCAAACTAAGACCAGAATTTGGCCACATTCCCTGCATTCCTGAGGTCTAATGCAAGTCATCGTCTGTGCAGGAAGCTGGACACAGACAACACTGGAGCACGTGTTTAACCGCCTGAACTACAACACAGACACACATGACATTCTGTGCAGGAGGCTGGACATACTCAACACTGGAGCATGAATTTAAAGTCTGAACTACTACACATTCACACTGTATGTACTCTGTGCAGGAGGCTGGACATAGTCGACACTGCATCATAGGTTTGACAGTCTGAGTTACTACACAATCATATAGTATATACTATGTGCAGGAGGCTGGACATAGTCAACACTGGATTGTAGGTTTGACAGTCTAAACTACAACAGAGCCACACATGACATACTCTGTCAGAAGGCTGGACATAGACGACACTACAGCATGTACTCGAAAGTCTGAACAACTACATAGCCACACCTGTTATTCTCTGTAATGGAGGCTGTACATAGTCGACACTAGAGCATGATATTGACAGTCTGAACAACTACATAGTCACATCGTACATACTCTGCTCTGGAGGCTGGACATAGTCGACACTAGAACATGTGTTTGACACTGACCAACTATATAGTCACATCGTACATACTCTGCTTTGGAGGCTGTACATAGTCGACACTAGAGCATGAAATTGACAGTCTGAACATCTACGTAGCCATACCGAACATACTCTGTGCTGGAGGCTGTACATAGTCGACACTAGAGTATGTGTTTGACACTGACCAACTATATAGTCACATCGTACATACTCTGCTCTGGAGGCTGGACATAGTCGACACTAGAGCATGAGATTGACAGTCTGAACATCTACATAGCCATACCAAACATACTCTGTGCTGGAGGCTGTACATAGTCGACACTAGAGCATGTGTTTGACACTGACCAACTATATAGTCACATCGTACATACTCTGCTCTGGAGGCTGGACATAGCTGACACTAGAGCAGGTACTTGAAAGTCTGAACTACTACACAGCCACACCTGACATACTCTGTACTGAAGGCTGGACATAGTCGACACTAGAGCATGTACTTGATATGGCGAAAAACTGCATAGCCACACCTTACATACTCTGTCAGAGACTGGACATTGTCGACACTAGAGTATGTGTTTGACAGTCTGAACAACTACATAGCCACAACTGACATACTCTGTGCTAGAGGCTGTACATAGTCGAAACTGGTATATATTGTTACAAAGTTTTGACAGTCTGCACTACTACACAGCCACACCGTACATACTTTGTGCAAACGGCTTAACATAGTCAACACTAGAGCATGTGTTTGAAAGTCTGTACTGTTACACAGAACTCCGTACATAGTCGTCATTGGAGCATATATTTGATAGTCTGAACGTCTACACATGCACACTTGATACTCTATGCAGGAAGCTAGATAAAGTCGACATTGGAGCATGTGCTTGACAGACTGAACTACTACACAAGTACACTTGGCATCATCTGTGCAATAGGCAGACCTTAATCGACACTGGAACATGTGTCTGACTGATTGAACTACTGCACAGGCACACTTGGCAACTTACGTGCAATAGGCAGACCTTAGTCGACACTGGAACATGTGTCTGACTGACTGAACTACTGCACAGGCACACTTGGCAACTTACGTGCAATAGGCAGACCTTAGTCGACACTGGAACATGTGTTTGACTGACTGAACTACTGCACAGGCACACTTGGCAACTTACGTGCAATAGGCAGACCTTAGTCGACACTGGAACATGTGTCTGACTGACTGAACTACTGCACAGGCACACTTGGCAA